>NNCF01126639.1:635437-802065 GCA_002313205.1 Laupala kohalensis | reverse complement strand
GAGAAAGAGAGAAGTAGGAACAAAGAAAGAAAACAAGAATCTGTTGTTGTATTTCACAATTTCATTTGAATAAATTAATGAAAGAGATTTCAGTTTTAATTATATTTGTTGTAATCTAAAACACGTTTTTTGTAATATTAATCTCGGATCACGATTTTAAATGCTGCACGATTACAACCAGTGTTATATTGTAGATCATTGTATTATTGGAGCATGTAATTTATTAGTTCCTTGAGTGGTTTAATGTGATTTATAACACGAGAAATAAAATTTTGTGTTATTAATTCATATTTTATACAAAAGTTTTCTATATTTATTTACTTTCTTTTGACATATATGAAAAAATAAAAGAATAAAAAATTATGTGAAATTACGTTAGACAATACACGTGAAGAGAGAGGGAAAGAAAGGAAGATAGAGAGAAAAATTAAAACAACGATATAGAAAAGTAAGAGAAAGAAAGAGTGAATGAAAGAAAGAAAGAAAGAAAGAAAGAAGGAAGGAAAGAAAGACACAATGCGGAAAGAAACAAGGAAAAAAGGAAGAAAGAAAAAAGAAAGAAAGGAATGGTGGAATAAAGAAAGAAAAGAAAGAAAAAAGAATTAAAGAACGAAAGAAAGAGTAAAAGAAAGACAGAATAGAGAGAGAAAGGAGGAGAGAAAGAAAGAGTAGGAAAGAGAGAAAGAAAGGCAAAACGGGGAAAGAAACAAGAAAAGAAGGAATGAATGAAAAAAAGAGAGAGAATGAAAGGAAAAGAATGAAATAAAGAAAAAGAATGAAAGAAAGGAAGGAAAAAAGAAAAAGAAAGAGATAGAAAGAGAAATAAAGAAAGAGGAAGAAAGAAAGAAAGAGGAAGAAAGAAAGAAAGAGGAAGAAAGAAATAGGAAGAAAGATAAAGAAAAGAACCTATGGTATTAATATGAGTTAATACATTTTAATTTGATTGGAATAAATAAAAGGGATTTGACCTTTTTTATTTATTCATATCTGAAACGAGATTTTCATATTATTGATCTCTGATTATTTTTTTAGGTTGCACGATTTCTACCAAATTGTTATATCGTGCATAAATATGTCACTAGAATATGTAATTTATTTGTTCCTTAAGTAGTTTTATATTATTTATAACTCGAGAAATAAACTTTTGTGTTATTAGTTCGTATTTGAGACAAACGTTTTCTATATTAATTTAATTCCTTTTCACATATATGAAAAACGTAAGAGAATCGCAAATCATGTAAAATTACTTTCGACAATACACATCACTTGTAGGCAATGAGATTTGATTTCTTTACTTCACTGTATAAATATAAGAAATTATAGGAATATTTATAAGTAATTTGTGATTCGAATTATACTAATTCCATAAGATATTTTGCAATTATATTCAAATTCTGTTAAAAACTATATTTTATCACAGTATTACGCAAACGTTTTTTACAGAAACTCTAATATCGTTTACATTGCCTATGAAGACCTTGCGAGACAACGAATCTCGAGATGTCGTTTAAATATAGAGAATGGTAAAGTTTATTGAAGTCAAGAATATACAGAATATTTTTGTTATAGAAATCCAAAATGTGTATAATAAAAAAAATACAAAATATTTCTTTAATAGTAATGAAGAAATAATAGTGTAGTGAAACATTTTATCTCGTTACGATTTACCAGCGGTACTATTAGTCTTCCAAATATGGGCGCCGTTTCAAATTGACCTACGATTGGTCGAACGAAACTTCCCCTGTCGAAGGGGAAGCAGGAGGAGAGACGCGTTGCAAACTTAACAGATCCAAAACTGGTCAGAGCGTGGGACTTAGAAAAATAAATGGGCCATTTTTAGTTACCAGTAGTGTACATTGCTTCGGCGTAAAACATTCCGCAGTACAGTCAAATATCAAAACCTGTAGATGAACACCCAGCGGATATATCTCAGACACAAGGGAAGAAACTGTGATAGATACGAAGATCTGATATTTCGTTCACAGGCAAAAGCAGATTTAAACTTACAATTATTGCCCGTATAATAATTTTGTAAAACGAATTAACATTTATGAGAATGGCAAAGATTGACACACCATTCGATTTCTGATATTAAATACCCTATATATCAAGTCTCGGCAAAATCGCACCATACGTTTACGAGATAGCCCATTTAAACTTATAATTATTGCTCGCATAAACAGAGCAAGATAAGACCATCGGGTTTCCTTAATATATTTCCGCCGTATATTGCCCTCGAAAATATGTGGTGAACCTCTCACTCCGGTCACTTTGACCCCAGGGGAAGCCTGGTACGCATTTTGAAGAAGGTTGATGAGCGAGCCATCCAGGACGTAGAACCGCAACTTGAGTAATAATTTTATGACACCGACAATTGAATTCCCGCCCTAGAGTCAGCAGACTACCGCTCAGTTGCGCTGACTCAATCATCCCACCTAGCAAGTAATTCAATTTAAATAATCTCATTTACTTACTTACTTTCTTTTATTTTCAAATCATAGAAAGATGGAAGCAATTTCATAGACGTAATTTACGATCCATAAAATTTAGATGACCTTACTAAATAATTTGCGAATAAAAAAGTAAAAATAAATGAAACAAGTCCAGCAAAACTGGTATCGTTCACTAAATGAGCATTACATGGACCGTGAAACTGCTACTGTGAACTCTTATCGTTTAACTCCGTCCTTCGCAATTCAATCTCACAGGACGGCAAGTTTGTTCAATTTGTTCCTTCATAAACACAGAAGCTGGTTAATTTTTTCTTTCTTTTTTAGCAATCTAACGAGAAAGATATTAATCTCCATCTCACAATTTACAGAGTGAATATGAAACCTGACCATGAATTCAACAAAACGACTAATTTACATAGATGTTTGATAAGACAATACTTGTGCCGTTACGGAACTTGTCGAAGTACATTAAGGAGATGATGTGATGAAGGAAAATAAATAATCGTGTTATACAGGTTTGTCTTCTATTAGAGAATCACCATCAAAATATTTAATCTTTTCTTCCTGGAACATAAAGCAAAAAAATCTTCAATTACCATCACTTAACCTGAACAGTCGTTCGCCAATATTGACGTATTATTTCTACATACGCTAGTCAATGGATTTTTCGAAAAATTTCATCATATTCTTTTAGGACTTTAAAGTACTGTAATTTCAAGGGAATATAAAGTACTGTAATTTCAAGGGAATATATCACAAATTTATGAAATATATCTTCGAACATGAAAATCTATAACCCGTTCACATACACAAAAAATTATCATTCGCGAGACGAGTAAAAAATTAAAATAGCGTCTTGACTAGTCCAGGACGTTTCACGCAATGTTTGAAAAGTGTCAATAAGATTTTAAAGTTCCATTTATTGGATAAACATTAAAACATCCCTATATACAAACATTCACCTTTATTTATTAGATAACCTCAAATAAATTAGCAATTCAATAATTATTTACACAGCAGCTTATAAACTGTTTCAGAGATCTTTGATCCGTATTGTACTTTCCATGATAGTTATGGATGGAAGCACAGTTTTGTCGAGGGAGTGGAGTATATTTTTCGTACCGTATATCGTCTAACAAACATGCTAACCTCAAGTTATACTTCTGTGTTCGCCACAGAGCTAATCCGTGCTTCAATACAAGCTGTTGTAGAGATTCTATCACACAAGAGATTTCAGGTCGAGTGACTTCCGGTGCCTTCCCTCTTCCTTGAGATTCCAATAAAAGGAACAAATAAGTATGGAGTAATCTCAGAGGAAGTCTGCGATGCAATATATTCCATGACGTCTCTCAGTGACAGCATTTGTGAGGGGAAGCCGCCGCACTCTCTTCCGATGCCACGAGAATGTCGAGGGAAGCACTGAGGAATGTTCAATGTGCACAGGCATCCTATTGTGGAGAAGGAAGGGGACGACGATCACTTGGTGACGAGATGATGGTGACGAAGGTAATTGCTAAAGAGAGAAAACGACATTCCGTCCGGCGAATGAGAGTAAAGGAAGTAATAAGGATCCAAGTGAATTGGTGTAGAATGATCAGGAGAATGAAGAACAACCAGCATACACTTACGGTGGCTATCACCAACGGTGGAATGTTTCTGGAAATAGTTCAATCTGAATTCATTATACAATCACTTCACCTGAAAACAATCTTGAAGAGAAATAAAAAATGTTCGATATCGGTAGGGAGAATTTTAGTTTTCCTATTCAATAAGCAACTTCTGAAGAAGATGAGATGTGTGAGGTTATTATCCCATATTACATTAACCTAATATACATTAAAATATGTTTTTACGTAGTAAAAAACGAGTTTTTTTTCAATACGTTCAATTTTCTTTGAGATAAAAGTCTTGGGTAAATCATAAATTATAGTAAAAAATGCTTTTAAAAAATCAAAGAAGCCTATATTTATACATACTCAGTATATGTTAGTGAAAGAATTAAAAGAAAATGTGAAATAATTGGTGGTAAATGATAAATTGTCATGAAATACAACCACAATTCGAAACTGTGTTCTGATTTCGACTTCATAATCCACTCACCATAAAAATAAGAACATAACAAAGTAAGAGGTCGGATAAGATCCTAGAACCCGGCGAAGAAAAAGGTAATATCTATATACAATAATCAATAGTACGAAATTTTATGACTCATGTTTTTATGACACAATAAATAAACCAAGTAAAATAATTTAAGAGAAAAATTTAAGAAACATTTTTCAATAATGCATCGTAGTCTTGCATTATTGTAGATCGATGTGGCATCTGCAAGGAAGATTCTCACAGTAAAGGAGTTCAATGGAAGACACTCACCACAGACGCGCACTCCCCCCCTTGAAGACACATCTAGTGGATCGCACTGTTGTGACAGTTTCACGAAATGAACAGCTTTGGCGCCTTGGAAGCTCAAAACGCTTGGGAGAATTCCCATTTTGATGGAATATGTTGAGGGAACATTCAATTCTTCCCTCCAAAAGGAATTTCCACACAACGCTTATGGAATGTCTCTCGAATGCACAAGTCTGTTTTATAACCGAATATAATACATTATACCCAAGAATAAGCTTCTCGTTTCGAATGTTATATTTCACACGAACAAAACGTGATGTTAAATATTTTCCATATTATTTAAACATTTCCTGCACTTCTTCGGTACTTTAAACTTTTTTAATTGAAAGTGTTTCTCGGGTTTCATCCAAATTATTTTAAACATAAAGGTTGTAATTTTTCCATAGATCTGAATTTCTTGAAAATATAATAGAAATTGATTAGCGAAAAGAATTTTCGGACGTCGTCTGTACGTAGTTCGTACTTTTCGCGAAAACTATTATGCGTTTTATGAGACAGGAGTACATAATACTTCTGCGTTATTCGTATGAGTATTTACCATTAACATTTCCTAAAGTGTCGTAATATTTATAACTCTTCCGACAACGAACATTTTTGAACTTACATTACATAAAAAAGGTTTTGTTATAGTAAAAACTTCATTAAATAGCTCAAAAATTAAAGGTATTATGATTATTTATACAAGTCAGTTGAAAATAGTTAATTGATCTGCAAAACAAAAAGGATAAAATGGGAGTATAAAAATTCAAATATTTTAGCTCCACCAGTCACCTCCAGTTACCAGTTACACCAGTTACACTCCTCCACTTCCTATGATGATGATTAATAAAGTAAAATTACTACATACATCCGAATTCAATGAATCAGAAGTTTTCATTTATTTGCTGTGAATATGTACCTAATTCCCTTTCAAAGGAGATTCAACATCTCAGTTTCATATATTTTAATATCCTCTCTTAAAATTCACAAAAATTCCTTAAAATAAATCAAGAGGAGAGAAAACCTTGATGAATTTTGTGTTTTTCTGAACGTGGACTCATCGCTTTAACACGACTCTATTCCAGCTTCTCCTTTAGCCGCAATCGCATTTTATTGGAAGGCGTCGATCTGTCCTTCTGTCCGTCGACGCGACGTCACAAGCGGGCACTCGTCGGAGCAAATGGTGCGGAACACATCACGTCATTTCTTCATATAGACTCACGCTGAGAATTCGGGCGCAGAGAGAAAGAGAGGAGGAAGAAGGAGGAGGAGGAGGAGAGAAAAACGGTGAACCTTATGGTCCACCAGTAAACTGTATATAACTGTAGAAAAAACAGTAAGTTCAACAATAAAAAATCGACGATTTTGCTAAAATTTCACCAAAGAAATGTCTAAGTTCCGGGTATTTCAGCGGAATAAAATTTAAATACTGTGACGGAAATGGTACTTTAATTTGAATAGTATTCTGCTTCCTTATTCAAAACTTATAAAATATATTTATTTATAATATATAAATGTTTTGCGACATGAATATTTGCATATTATCATACACATTTTATTTTCATCTAATATTAATATAAGAACGTAATATTTCATGATTACATTGATTTTTCACACATATTCACTTATTTGCAATATGCCTCGCGAATATCATACTTCGTTATTATTTTATCATTTTAACATTCTTGTTCAACTTTTCATTCACCGTGCTGTAGTTTCTTATCTAAAAGGTTTCCCTCATAACTTGATTTGTTTCATAAAGATTTTTACTTCTTCTATCAAATAATGAGATTCCAGCAGAGGAAAAGTAGGTGAAATTAAGTTGTTCACGCTATCATACGCAGTTGCGCAATATTTTCACGCAATATCTATTTGTGAACAAACTTCAATGCATCGTCTATATAACATAACTGTAAAACATTAATCTACCTGGGAAAACGTCTTTGTGCAACAAAAGCTGAAGAATACGAAAACTAACGACAAACGTACTGGGACGGAGAAAGCAACAGAAGGAAGAAAGATCCACGAATCGTCGGCAGTTGACTGAAGATGATGAGTGAAGGAGAAGAGAGAAAGAATTGAGAACAATCGGTCAACGGGAAAGGGAAGGCTGTGCCCCGCACTATATTGACACGGGGACATATTGGAGACGCAGGTGCACGGTTCTTGTGAGAGGGTCATCAGCTCACTGCTCCAGTCCACCTGCGAGCCAAGCATTCTTTGTTCTTATTGGTGTTCGAGAAGGGAAGACTAGATGACCTATAATGCACGTGACTTCACGGAGAAGTGAATGTGAGGGTGAGCCGAAGACTTCTCATCTCATGATTTGAGAATTTGGTCTGAGGCACGGCATGAGAGTGAATATTTGAAAATGGAAGAGTGAATTTTTTTTTTTGAATAACCAGTTTCTTTGAACGTTCATCTGAAATATTCGCAAGTAGTAATACGAAACAAATAACTAAACCATTCATTTTCTTCTCTGATTTGTCTCTTTTGTCCAATTGTTAAAGCAATTTCCTTTGATGTACTGTACTTTATTTAGAAAATAAAGTAGAAATAAAATTATGAACCTCGTAAATCAAAAATATATCAAGTAAAAATATTAACTCATGTTCGCAATAATAAGGAAACATATTTTAAGAGCATAATTCTCCCTTATTTGAATTATCACATACCTGTAAAGAAATTCTATGTTTCGTACACATACAATAAAATGACCAGAATTTAATGCAGGAACCTCACTGAAAGCAGTCCCAGTTTCAAGAGAATCATCTCAGACACAAGTAAGATTTGTTCCATATTCCATTATGAAAATGAGAACAAATGAAGCAATTCATTTCAATATGACCTGATGACTTGCAGATATACCACTCCTGGCCTCGTTTTCACTCTTCAGGTTACATCAACTTTTCATCTGTCTTTACGACATCCCTCTTGCATTCTGCATGTACTATTTACACATGTAATGGCGCAGAGGGGATAGCCGGAACGACAGGATAAATATTCCCTCTGGAACGTTTATTTTCCTTCCTCAACCTCGCTACACATATTTTACAATTAAAACAACCCAACTGTTGCAAGAGAGTTAGAAATAAAGTGGTAGTAAATATACGCAGCACGAAAATGGGAGGACTCTTTGCTATTTGCCTCCCGAGCGGAATAAAAAAATATCTCGTTTAACGCAATATTAACTGTCACTAAGGATAACTCACTTGAACAACAAAGTACACGATCTTCCATGAGAATATATTGTAAATATATAAAAAGAAAAGATATTTTCACGCGGCACTAAAATGTTCTTTTCAATTCCATTATAAGTAAGCATATTTATATCATAGTTGACTTTGGTGAGAATATTGAACAATAATAATATCAAAAATACGTAACGATGAATACTCATGTATAAATATTCTCAATAAATTTCCTCTCTCTACCAACAATCAAACTTTGTGCAAAACGCATTTATGCCCTTGGTTGTCTCGATTTTCATCAGACACGATTCAGACTCTTGCTAATAAAATTATTTCTTATAATAAAACTCATCACGTGTGTAAATAATACCCATGTATACTAAATATGACTTCCGAATATAATATTCGTACACTACAAATTTTGCCTCAGAACTTGAATTCCAGAGCACAAATTCACTTCAAGCGAACTTTAAACTTAAATACATTGGCATATTTACATCTACGCTATTTTTCATAATAATAGTAGTTACCATACTATTCTCAAATGGAAGCTGACTTGTACGACTTTGTTTTAATCCTTTACATTTCTCTCCCTCAAAGTGTATTCTGCTCGGGGAGAGTCAACACAAAGCAGTCGTTAAGGGCCTTCCCATGAGAATATAGGTCTGGGTCTGGAAATGATACTCGCGTGGTTGATTTCCGGAGGTCACACTTCCTCCCCATCTCCCTCCCTTCGACACATGGACGTTTCTCGTTCCCTCACAACCCCCTGCAGTCATTATCGTACTCCACACGTTCATCAGCTGTCTATTAGTAGATTGTTGTTTATTAGTAGATTGTAGTTCCAGCATCTGCTGTTTTATTGTGAAGTACTTGAAGCTATTTCAGTCTCGGTCGTATTTCATCTTCCTTCACCTGTCAGTTTGCCTTCTCCTTTGGTCACTCCTCAACCATCTCTGACTCAACAAAATGTACGAAATTATTTTCATGACCGTAACATTTGCATATGATTAATTACTAGTCCTCTTATTGTAATTTGTTTATTCATTTTTATCAATATCGTGTACCTCTTGAATCCTTACAGTACACCCTCTATCCTCGGAATTTTCTACATCCGGTGAGGAAACGCTGGGAAGTACTGACCTTTCTTAATTTCAATGATCATTTCAATGTTTTAACTTTGGAAATATTGGAAGGTATAAGGAAGCTGGATTGGACATTAGAAACAGCATAGAAAAATCGACAGATTTTCTTTTATAGCATAAATGATTTTGTTCACCCTTGGGAAGTTCAAAAGTAAGGAACAACTGAGTCAAAACGAAAAGGATAAAATGAATAAAGATGGAAAAAGGAGGTCTGCAGAAAAAAGTATGAAAAAAATATAATTCACATTAGAAACATAAAATTCGCAAACTTATTAACACTGAAAAAAAAACGAAAACAAGGAAAAGATATTTGGAAGGTTAAGAGTTTAAAAATATAAACATTTGGACAATTCTAAATAATTACGACTCAATATGAATGCAGTTGACCCAATTCAATAGTAATATAAGCAAAAAGTTAAATTAAATTAAAGCAAAACGCTAGGGAATCTACTTTAAAAAGAAATACACGAAGAACAAGAAAAGGTTGCCATATTTAAATATGCCTATTGAAAGAATAAAAATGATCAAAAATATAGCACACATTTAAAATGCAATTATACATGTAACATATGTCAAGGTACAAAAAAGCTGCATAATTTTAGTTAAAAAATATCAATGGTAAGCACAAGCGAAGTAAGGACGTGAGACCTGTCAGACTGGAATAGGGTTGGGTATTAAGAGCAAGGGTTGGAAAATGTCACAGGTGCATTTGGCGACTCTCCCCTGCTCTTTTGGAAGAGTCTGGGGGGAAAACTCTCGCAAAACGTGCGCGGAGAGCACAAGTTTTTCTTCACTGAGTGATTCCACGCAGCTGCGTGCCGCGATGTTATAAACACGACTACAAACTTCTGTTAAGTGGGTCAGTCAAAAAGAGGGCACACTGGCTACGACGATATGATGCAGTTTCCTTCGCTGATCAACTTCTCCATTCATGCTGTCGACCTAGAAAAATGATTTCAAAATCTTTATATCTCGAATATCTAGCAGAGGCAAGCGTCTTTCAACATGGGCTATAAGATACGTACCGTAATCTCAAAATTCCGTGCCATCTATCTCCTCAATCTGTGGTATAAAAATATTTTCTTTCTTTTTATGGTGGTGGAATAGATCGATCAGCATTTGGAACGAAGTATCTTAAAATAAACCGTATATTAATGTTTACCATAACATACAGACTTGGAAATAAATTAGAAATTAAAGATAACTATGAAAATATGTATTAGTAGTTTTATAGTAGTTTACATAATAGTTTTAACAAATATACAGAATGAAGTGAAGTGACACCCTTATTGCCGCATACGTGCACCTCCTATAAGGAGTATACCCCCTTAGTGTTAGGAATGAGGTGGAGTGAAATGTAAAAATAATCGAAAACGAACCGAATAAACTCCAGCACCCCCAGGGTAGAGAATGCCAAACAAAATTATCGAACATGACTGACACCAGATACGAGTTCATAATTTTCGGCGTCGCTGAGTAGATAGTGAAATCCCGATACCGTGCAAATCAAAATTCAGCCCTCAAGGAAGTTAGACAAAACAAGTCTTCTCTTGAAATGGATTTATGGATAAAAATAATCCAAAACTAATTTTGAAATTAAAAAAAAGAAGCATCGCATCCATAAATTTTGGGTTATGATATTTTTAAACTACCAATGCCGTTAAGTTCAAGTTGAGATTATATAGATTTCTTTTGAGCTGGGGGTTAGAAGGGTTAGACATAATAATAATGTAAAAAGACATATCATGGTTTTTGTGTCTTCTGAGAGGAATATAATCGTATTTCCAATGACATTATGTACACTCTAGATCACATGAAGTGTACGACACCCCTAAAAGTGGGGGTTTGGAAGAGCGTGACACGAAAAATTATCGACAATGTCAGCAACGAAAATTTTACGAAAATTCACCCCTACGGAATGATACGGGAAATTGGTGTTTTCTAAAACATTTTCTCAATTGCATCAGAGAAAATAAGGGACAGAGGATATACACCAATCCTATCAAACTTCCAGCATTAATGGATAACATTCTCACTGGATATCAGTGAGATTGTGAGAAAGAATAAAGTAGCAGATATATTACAAAATTCACGTGAGCAAAGCCGTGGGGACAGCTAGTAAAAAAATATTTATAGAATGACCCAGAACTCCAGGTAAAAATTGGAGAGATGATAGAGTACGTTAAAAGGAACAAAAAAAAACATTTATTGAACAATTTTTTATTTGATGAAAGATTTATTCAACACCAATATCCGTCGCTGCCATACTATTTTTACATGCCTCTCATTAATACCCCCACCCCAAGGGTTGCTAGAGATATATTCTCTCTAATGTGGACTGATTGTGAACTTGCGAAGCGTTGGAGGTTTCCTTATTCTACTAAACGGCACCGACATCTATGGTTATAATGCTTATGTCGTATTCCCTTTTTTTTTTTTACACATGTTTTTCCCTCTTCTCACTCTCTCCCTAGGAGTGCCAGGGACGTCTTACCCCCACAGTGCTTGTTGTCTGATGATCAGTCATCTACGTATCACGTTTGGTTGGAATTGCTCCGAACACCCGAGAGTGAAGGTGGGATACATACATAAAACATTCCGACCCTCATTTCCTCTCGTAAGGGGTGGATTTTCGTAAAATTCTTTCTTACCGGATGTCTACACCCTAAAAGGAACCTATCAACAAAGTTTCAAGTTCGTAGGCTTTGTAACTACTGAGATGTCGTGTTTACTCTGTCAGTGAGTGGTATTTCGCTTTAGAAAATATTAATTTTGGTAGAAAATACTTTTCATCCTCCGTATTAACGGCACTGCTCGCAGACATCATTAATTGCTCGAGGAAATATCACGTTCGAAAAAAGATTGCTTGATGTCTACCTTTTACGTTCCGCCCGATATTAATAAACAAATATGTTTCATCAGAACATAAAAAAGAATACAGGACTTGAATTACATTTTTCTGGTTATACCACATATAGCAATCAATAATTGTTAAAAGTGAATTCTAAACCTAACAGAAATCTGAAATTTTTCTCATTCATACTGTGATGTAATTGAATAATAAAACTTGACTATTATTTGATTTGAATTTATAGGAAATGCTCAAATTCATGTATCTTTGCAACAACAACAACAATAATAATAATAATAATAATAAATTTATTGTCAAAAAAACAGTACAAACTGCGTATAACCACGTGGAGGACAATAAACTAATTTACTCTCCGGAAGCAAGCAAGGGACCATCCCATCAATTCCGATCAAGGGCCCTAAGGCAGAGGAGGATTCAAAAAATTCAGCAAAAGTTCCTAGATAAGATTAAAAGTTAGCTGCGAGTTATAATACTAATAGAATGTCAATATGTCTGTAATTTAACGCAAAAAAATTACATGTACAAATTATTATCGAACTATAGATTACACTGAGTATAGTGTTTAAAAATCATAATAATGGAAATAACATTAAATTCACGATTTATTGTTACAATAAACATGTCCCTAGACAAAGCCTAGAGAACCTGTGTAAGAAATTCGCCTCTACGCGAAGGAAAACTGGAGAAAAACCGGAGAAAAACCCGGACCAGGATGGGGCTACAGAATTTATGTACACAACCGTGCCAAAGTTGAGTACACATGACACTAAATTAATATGAGCCATAAGACAACACTAGATGCAAGAAAATGGTTTTTGAAATTGTAACATGTTATTTAAAAAGTACTATAGCAATGGCGTGATAAAGTACAAGACGGATGGAACTTTTATTACAATCAATACATTCTTTTACAGTGTAGAAGCACTGGTGCAGGAGATAGTTTTTAACCGCGGATTTGAAGAGATTCAATTTCATAATATCTTTTGTATTCTTGGGCAGGGAAAGAGTGGTTGACACTCTAGGGCGATGAATATTATTACTATTGCGAGTATTGTGTTCGTGAACAAGACTGTTTCGCATGAAGCAAGAGTGGCACTTCAGTAATTCGGTCTTAACAAACATGACCGTTTCATAAACACAAATGCAAGGGAAGTGTTAAAATATTTAATTCCTTGAATAAAGGTTTACAAGAGTTTCGGGGGTGAGGTTTACAAATTATCCGAACTATGATCCTTTTCTGAATTCTGAAAGTTTGAATACTCTGACCGGAATTACCGCAGAAGGTAATGCCGTAACGTAGATGGAAGTAAACGTTTGCAAAATATACGCAACGGGAAATACGTGGACTAACTGCGTTAACTAAGATTCGGAATGCGTAACACAATTTGCTTAATTGGGAATTAAGATTGTCAACGTGACAATTCCATTTGAGGTTGTCTTGAATATGGAGACCTAAGAATTTTGTATTCGTAACAGTTTTTAATTGTGTTCCGTTTAAAGAAAGAGAAACCTGGGGTAGAGATTTTCTGATACTATTGTGAAACGCCATAGACACTTTTGTCAATGTTTACAATGAGACGATTTTCATGGAACCAAGTCGAAAGTTTAGACAAAACGATTTGAGCGTTCGCGTGTTTACATAGTAAATTAGTGTCATCAGCAAAAAGAACCATTTTGCAATCTGATATGGATGATGACATGTCGTTCACATACAATAAAAAGAGTATTGAACCTTGAGGTACTCCGCAAGTAAGTGGCTTTGTTTCTGAAAGACAACGCTGAAGTATTTTATTTTTAATATAGAAAATTTCGACCTGTTGATATCAATCTTTTAAATAAGAAGTTAGCCATTGATGAGGAAGTCCTCGAATGCCTAAAGAATGCAATTTGGAAAGGAGAATTCCGTGATCGATGACATCGAATGATAAGTCAAAAAACACCCTGATGATTTTCTTCACGGTGAAGAGATGTGGTAACATCGTTTAAGAAAGTACGCTTGTAGTGGAAAAGGATTTCCTAAAACCGTGATGATCGTCAGAGAGAATGTTATTTTTTTATAAAAAATCTAGAAGACGCTTATAGAACAATTTTTCTAGGATTTTTGAAAAAGTGGGTAGCAGATGGGTCGGTAATTTCCAATATTAAGTTTGTTTCCTTTCTTGAGTAAATGTTTCACATTAGCTCTCTTAAATATGTTAGGAAACACTCCTTCCGATTAAGAACTATTAAAAATATTTATGAGTGGATTTAATATAGCATGGTACGAAAATTTAACAATAAACTCGGGTATGTCATCTATACCTCTTGAACATTTGTTTCTTAATGAGCTGATGATTCCCTTGACTTCACTGGTGTTAGTTACGGAAGTGAGCATAGAATTGGTTACGTGGGTGGATATAATTGGAGGACATTGATTTGGATATACTGAGTTCCTTATTTTACCAACTTCTGAGAAGTGAGAATTAAACAAATTTGCGATGTCCTGAGGACTTGTTACGATTTTGCCATCATTTAGTAAAGAAACATTTTCTTCGCGATTTTCAGATGTTGACGTGTTATTTGTAATAATATTCCACATGTCTTTCTTCCGGTTGTTCGATTTTAGTACATTCCTGTCGTTTTCCATAACTTGAGCTTCGTGGACTGCTTTTCGAAGAATAATCTTATATTTACGAAAATGATCATGGATTTCGGGTGGTTGGTTACTGCCTTTTGAAAGATAATATAAACGGTGTTTGTTTTTTGAAGAAATTCTTATTCTTTGGGTGATCCATATTTTGTATTTCTTTGTGTTAATTAACATGCGTTTTATGGGAAAGCTAAAAGTTTTAATGTTTTAGGAATATTGAGACAAATATATTGAATATGTCGTCGATGTTTTGGCAATTGTAAACATCTTTCCATGTTTCTTCAAGCACATAATTTATAAATATGGATTTATTTGTGTCATTAAACTCTCTTGTAAATTTGTAAAGGATTTTAAGTGGTTTTATTTTTTGTCAATATTTGAGCACGATGATCACTGTATCCAGCGATAAACACTTGAGAGAGATACGAGATTCCATTGTTGACGATAATTTGATCTAGCAATGTTTGAGATGAGCCGAAGAGGCGAGTGGGGTCGTTTATCGTAGTAATAAGGTTGAAGGAGTCGATAAGATTCTTGAATCGATTAACTGGTGAAATGTGCAGAGCTGGATGTACTCAGGAAATCGATGTTGAAATCGTCACATATAACAATATATTTACTAGATTTATGTGTGATATGTTTTAAAACAATTTCGAAGTTCAGAAAAAATATACCAAGATCTAATTGAGGAGGTCTATAAATACACAAAACAACAATACCGGTGTCGGTTAGATTAACTGCAGAAAATTCGAACACACTGTCTACGCAGAAGTTCTCGTAGCCTGCCAGTGGAGAAGATAAAATATCATTACGAACGTAGATACACGTACCTCCGTGGAAATTTTTTACTTTAATATTTTGCCGACAGTAAGAACTTGCTAAATAATATTTAGAAATAGCAGTATCGTTGTTGTTAGTTGAAAGCCAATGTTCTGTGAGGCATAGCAAATCGAATGGATTTTCGGGTACCAAAATTTCAATGTCTGTCAATTTGTTTGAAAGGGATTGAACATTATGATGAAATATAATTATTTTATTTTCGCAAAGAATTTGTGATTCACGAGAAATGGAATCGACGTTAGATTGTGGAGAGGAATTTGAATTTGGTACAGCTTCTAGTTCCGGATCAAACCCGCACACTGCACCCGATCGCAATTGTCACCTTCGAGTACCACATCGTACTCCTTAGCGCAAGTTGTAACTGCGTATGGGGGCGGCAGGAGATGTGGACGGAGGAATAGATGAGGACGTGGGAGATGAGGAAGCAGTAGGTGAAAGAACGGGGACCGGAGAAGAAATGGGTGTGGAAATCGGACGAGGAGATGGTGATGAGGTAGGAACAGAGGGAGGTGGAGGAGGAGGAGATGAGGTAGGTGCAGGAGGATTTGTAGGTAATGGGGCAGGTGGATGATATGAGGTCAGATGTGAAGCTAGGAGAGATCTAAAGTGCTGTTTTCCAGACGGTCTCAGGTGTAAACCGTGCTGTGTAAAGTTCTTGGCAATCAGGTGTAGTATGAAATCAGAAAATGTGATTTTTGTGTCTGCCAGGTGATGTTTTAGGGAGATAATTGGCAGATAATTTTGTGGATGTATTTGTGGAACGTTGAAGCGAGGAGGCAGGTTAGAGAGCACTATGTTCGTGTGCAGGGAGGCCGTTTTTAGTTTTTGTAGATGTTCAGACGCATTGAAATGACCACCCAAGTTAATATCGTTCTGCCCACCTATGATGATTACTGTGACCTGCTGTGTCAGTTTTTTAGTGTAGGTGTCCAGTTCTCGAATAACTTCAGCCAAACGAGTGTTTGTCTTAAAAAATATCCATGACAAATCCAATACACGCTTGTTAAAACGGCCGGTTGCGAACTAATTACATTTCTATTGAATGTTCGAACACATTTTTACAGCATTTCTGGCGAGGCTAACAAAGGTAATTATTTTTGCGGAACATGGCAGAATATGAGAGACGAACAACAAATCGTTCGCAGTAGCAACCATGCGACGTAATTGTTTCTTTCTAACTTCTCCGCGTCGTCGAGTCGGATTCAAGTGGAAGAACGGAAACCACATGCACGCACGCACTCACACGCAAACACGCACCTACAAAACAAGAGCGGAACGTCATTTAAGGAAAGCGTAATACAATGTACATAATAAAGAGAGTGCGTGAAACACATTGTCACATTTGCATTTGTGTAACTATTTTAAAGCATGCGGTCCACTCCACGAGAATAGAGATAACTCCGCTGCGGGATTAACAATGCAGGTATGAATAATTGGGTTACCAAGGATGACAAATGGATAGTAAATGCAAAGAGGTTGGAACTCAAGTGTAAGAATCACGATGATGCGATCCTACTAGAACCTTTCAAGTTTTTTATCTAGGGGATACGGTCAAAAATATTTTGTTCTATATTTCTGTCAAGAATCTAACGAGATTATGTGTATTAAAAGTCTAGCAAAGGCAATATTTCATCTCTCAGAATCAATGTGTGTTAAAATTTCGGTTTATCACTTATTTCTAGAGACGAATATATATTTATAGGAAGAAGTTGTTTCATTTAACATTTCATGTACATTTCATTCATACAGTCGCAAATTTAATTCATAAATGCTATGGAGAAATCGAGTGATATTATTCAAGGATATTGAATGTGAGTCATAAAAATAGGCTAAGTGATAAAATGTGTAAAGTAGTCCCAGCTAGCGATAAAACGAAGATGCATACTCACCAATACTTCCGACAAAAGAAGGAAGAAGCAAAATGACCTCGGCAGCGAGCAAGTACTCACCTGAAATAAAAAAGCAAACAATGAGTACATATTTTTAATAATTAAGGAGTGGATTACCTCTCTTCATACACAGTAAATACAAAGAAATATTATTTTATATAATTAATTTTAAATAATTACAACAAACAAATGAAAGGAAAATATGAAAAANTATATATATATATATATATATATATATATATATAACTGCGTGTATTCACCGTAACAAAGAAGGATCGTGCGTTCGTTAGTTTATTGCCAGTTCGCAGTTTAATCTGTGTTTGTTTTTCAATACATTTGTTTTTATTATTTATTCAAAAAATTATCAACACTTGTAAACAAATTCATTATAGTTTTTTTTTCATATTTTCCTTTCATTTGTTTGTTGTAATTATTTACATAATATTTTCCTCTTTAATTTAAATTCTTTGAAACATTTAGATTTTGAAAAAAATCAGTATTAAATTAAACTTGTTTTCATTTCAACCATATTTTATTTCTTCTTTGAATCTCTTGTATATTTTAAATTTAAAATATGTACTACTGCTGTTCTGTCATCTTGAAGCACTCGATCAATATCTGATAACCGTATCATATGACTAAAGCTAAGAACTGTTTGGTCCTGTAAATTAAGTCCAGTTTACTGAAGTTATTCAATTCCTAATCCCTCCCGTACACGATAGACAGAAATATGATGATTGTTTTCATTGGTATGCGAAGAATTTACGAGGCAATCGCTAGTTACTAAGCGAGAGTGACGCAAGCGGTGATAAACGTCATTGAGAAGGAAGACAAGAGCGCATCGTCGCCTCGCGTACTAGCATCGACAATCCATCCCGCGCCTCCTACGACGCACCGCTTCCTTATGTTATTCCGTACGCGCGTGTTTGTTTTATCAGAGAATGGCTAGGGGACGTTAGAATGAGCGTTTCTTCAGCCAACGAGATATATGTGACAGTTTAGACACAAACAAGGTGTCTGTTGTTCTTCCACCAACCTACCAAGTTCACTGCTGTTTTTTCCTCGTTTAAAACTGACTTTAATGAAAATGTGATAGGGTCAATGAGGTAAATATGATAAGAACTTAACGGACGTGCAGCTTATCAGTTTGTTCAGTTCCATTTGTATAAGGGCAAAAGTTAATTTAAATGGGGGGGTGTTCATGCATTGAAAGGTTATCAGAATTTCATACTCTTGGACTTTTCTTTGAACTTCATCTAAAGGAAAAATACTCATTTTGACATGTCTTATTCGTATTGATGTGTTAGTACCGTGTTAATGACAAGCAAACGTTTAAGATAATGAAATTAAACACGTGGCTACATTGCAAAAAAATGGAAAGAAGTAAGTAATGGTGGTACATTAGTAATTCGGTCTTAGCAAATACAACCATTTTACCATGCAGGGAAGTGTTTAAATATTTAATTCCCTAAATAAATGTTTATAAGAGTTTCAGGAGTGAAATTTGCAAACTATCCGAACAATCCTCTTTTGCATTCTGGAAGTTTGGATGCTCTGACCGTATTGTGCCAAAATAACAATTCAATTTCAATAAAGAATGGTATTTTATACAAGAATATTATGTTGCACTGAAAAAGTTGTATCTGTAACGTAAATAGTCAAATTTCGTTTGTAATGATAGTTTAATCATTATAAAAAAATAAAGAAATTTGACTCTTTACACGAGATACCGGGTTTGAAATAAATAAAGGAACCCAGTGGTTAGTTCTCGTCCTTATCGTTATGAAACTGAAGAGAGATTACATTGTAATCCAACCGATTAAGATACGTTGAAAGCAGGAAAAAGTTTGTTTTACTCCTTATTACTCCCAGGACTGAACCAGAAATAAAAAGGACAAGCAGTGTACTTGACGATTCGTTTGGGTTTGCTGTGGGTTATCTACAGACCCTTTGCTGTAACTGGTCCTGGCATGGACAATCGCGCGCAAAACACATTAACTAGTTATCATGTTTCTCATGAACTCAGTATAGCTATGTCGTAGAAAAAATGTTTAATCGAATTATACAAAAATAATATCACAGTAATGGTCTTAAAATTCGAATTTTCACTGAGTATTTAGATGATAGGTTATCTCATATTAATTTGTGTCCGAACTTAAAACACGAAAGTTTATGTGATGCAACGAGAGAACACTTCAAACGACGATAGGTCATCGGTAATCTCCACATTAGGAACAAAAATTAATTAATTAATAATAACGAATAATAATCAAACAATAAAACATTTATTATACATAAGCAGTTACAAACATACTGTTAACATGACGCAGGCTTTTCATGATCGCAAGAATAGATAATACTATTTATGTTCGCTTTGTATATTAACTCAACAAAAACATAATAAACTGCTATCTTAAAACTATTCGTGTTAATTCGTATATTTTACTTCAAAAAACGGAACACCCTCATTTATTCTTTTAATTCTACCTCCGTCAGATGTCTTGACGCTACCTGTCCGAACGTGACATCCGCGTAAACGGGGTACTCACTGGAGTAGAAAAAGTCTACGCCCGTCCCGAAAAAGGTTGAAGATTGAAAGCGTTGAGGACGATTTCAACGGCGTCACGCCTCGAAGAGGCTCTCGAGTCTCCGCGCCACGCGCTTCGGCTATTAACTCCCCCGCCCCTCGGGGAAAAAGCGATCTTTTGCTGCCAGACGACGGAGGTCTTGTTCCTCCTCCTTCCCCATCCCCTACTCAAAAGTTACATCTAATTCCGGCCGGATTGTGTCCATTAGGCAGACGCGCTTGTCTGCCCTCGGCCACCCTCCCGCCACCCGCCCGCTGCCGTCCGCAACAAGCGGAGGCCCCCGGTGCATGCTAAAGAGGCGCCGATAGTCGACGTGCGGGGAATAACAGTGCATCGCTGAGTGTCCACAAGATAAAAACTGTAGCAGTCGTCGCGTGTGAAGCGTTGTAGTGGAGAATCAGTGGAGAATCAGTGGTCAATCATGTGTCGGATGTTGTAGTAACAATATGTAAATGACATCGGAAAATCTAACTGATTCTTTGTTTTATCTTTTACTCTACTATGTCATTTTATGTTTAAGGTAATATGCACGACTTTACTATGATGACCTTGAAAAATAGTTTGAGGATAATGTGACATGTTTGTGTATATTCGTAAGATATTGAGCAAACTAAAGATTTGTTACGGATTTTTGTTCTTGTGTGTAAGTTAACCTCACTTTATGAGACTTTGTGGCATGATATAAAATGTTTTCCTAAAATTTGAACAACATTATACAAAAAACGAGAGACACTGCAAAAAAAATTTTTTGCTTAATTTAAAAGCATATTTACTCATTGTAAACCAACACATCGAATAATTCATGGCGCATAAGGGGATGATACTGCGATCGTCAAATAATACTGAGGAAGGGTTAATTTCTTCAACTTTATTAGGAGAAATGGCTAAACAAACTTGTTTTAATCCGAATGAAGTCGGAGAAATATTAAAACAAATTTGCAGAAAAATGGAGACTTTGATGACGTATAAAGTAAGTGATGTTCCACACATGCAATGATAAATTTTGCAAAGAAGTGAAGGAATTCATCTGAAGCTAAGCACAAAACGACGAGAGGAAGCAGATGCCATGCGTGCAGTAGAGAAACGCTAAACGCGGGGGTGCGGCGCAGTGAAGTCTGGAACGACCGTTGGGCGACGCACTTTTCCAGAATGAAAATTTTTCTCTTCCCTCCAAGAGGGTTTTGTGGTCGTAATTGTTTTCCCCCTCGAGGACCGTGGTGGAAAATGTGCGACGACCGTGACCTCTCTGAGGGCGGATTGCTTCCTTTTGCGTGAGGACGCACTTGAGGACGGCATGGGAGGATAGCATGACAACTGCTTCCTGCGATGGAAGGGTTGGTTGCTGTAAATGTAAAGGGTTTGCGTATTCTTTTGATATATTCTGAAAAAAAAAAAATTAAAATGCAATGTAATGTGGTATGTAGAGTAATATGTTGAGTCACAGATGAAGAAATTCTTCAAAATTCGTGTTCATGTAATTCGCTTCTTCGAAAAGAAACAAATCGTTTCATATTTGAATTGGAGAAAAATAGTACTTCCAGTGTGTTGTAGTCATTAACATCACCTGCAACAAACAATCATTTCATATATAAAGATCCCTAACCTTTAAAAACTTCAAGGGTTGCAAGAAAATTGGATCGATTGTTTGAACTTAACAATAATTTGAAAGGAGTTTTTCTAAATAATAATTCCACCATATAACATTTAATTGCAGAGTTGGCCAATTTCTGTTGAATGTTGTTGACCTTCAGATTTGTTTCAACGTTCTTTTCTTTGCATTATCTCGTTCCTTTCTTCCGCTTTCACACCTTGGCGCATCTTTCCATCCCCCGGTGTCCTGGCGCTGCGTAATTCGAAAATCTAACAGAACCTCCCTCTTCTCATAACGCGACCTCCCGAGGGGAAAAGTAGGGCAGCGCGGGGACGCACTGAGATGCGGGGAAAGGGAAAGCGAGTGGCTTTTGCTCCATAGCCGAAGGGCGCTTCGCTTCCACGCGACTGCGCCCTTTGGGTGCGCACTGCCACCACATCCACCGCAGCTGTCAACGCTGGAAGACCGGAAATGAACACGTTGCAATGCTACAGGGCAACATTGGAATGCGCAAATTTGCTTCTGAATGCTACGCGAATATTATAATATGATAATAAACTACCTTTAATAATACCAACCAAAAGTATCGTACATTTCATCTGCTATATTCACATTAAAGTATGGGTTCATTGATTTTAAGGTAACATTCCTCATTCCTCATTTTTCACATATTATTTGCATGCATAGGTAAACGACTTATAAATTACTAAAAATGATGACTCTTTGAATTATTCCTACATAATCCGTAGATACAAAGTGAAGTAGATGGAATGTGACTTCGCGAATACTTTATCCGTGAAGGAGTGTTTAGAGTGATTAAAATATTATATTATAACAAAACCGAACCTTCATGTTAACACTGAACTCTTCTTAAAAGTGTATTCGAATGACACAGACCTTTAATAATTCCATCCTTTTGTACTCATCTGAATTAGGATTGCCTATGTCATAGACGTAAGGCGATTGGGCAGTGCAATATGATTTGCAGAAGCAGTTGTTTCCACCGCACTTCGGTTCTTTGGTTGGCGATACCAATTACTTTGATCCAACGCTAATTTAGAGTGTATTGTATGCGAAGTCGCTATCAGAAAACATAAATTATAAAAATTCCAATTTGCAGTTGAAGAAGAAGAGATCTAGAGAACATGCATACCGTATTTTAGAGTATTATTAAGTAACATTCTGCGTTAATCTATGTAAGTTGTTCAGTTAAATTTTATCACGTCTGAATAAAGTTTTATTAGTTGTGGAACCTTCCGTGGCGAATGAATCACGTGATAAAGTATCGGATCCGTAAATTGATTCAATACTGTTTCTTGCTCATCGCTCAACGTCCTACAGATCCTTCTGGAGTATTTAATATCATAAGGAAACACTTAATATATTTTCATTATACTTCTTCTATATAAAGAGTAATAAAAACGTAAATTGAATAAAAATTAAACAACTCATTGTTTTTCATGTTGAAGTCCGATTTTTCTTCCTTTATGACTTTTCCCTTGTAAAATATTTTATGTAAATAATAATACAGTGTCATTTAATTTTAAAATCCTTGTACTTATAAGTACATCTAATAGAAAAAGATTAACACAATAAAAAACAACTACAAAAACACCAGGGAGAAAATTGGACGACTTTCTTGTGCTTCGTATAGGAACATGATGTACGGGAACACCTAATGCAACAGATGGGCAGAACTGGTTTTAATAGGATTACAGCCAGACCAATCATATCATGTATATCCAGTCAGGGAAAGAAACCTGGCCGATTCAGCAACGATCCACACAGCAATTAATTGAAAGCCAAAGCTGCAATAAAAGAAATTATTTATTGATTTTGGTACTACAATTACTATTCAAACCCGGAACATGAAACGAAAGCTATAAATATAACATTATTTTCATTGCATCATGATACATATTTCATTTCAAGTTCGACTTGCCATTAATAATATTAATTGAATTCAAATAACGAATTTCCTATTCAATTTTGTAAAATGTATTGCTTATGAACTCAAATCAGTTTGATTAAGGTTTTGCAATTGTATGAATACGGTTCATTGCGCAAGTACTCCACAAAAGTCATTCGCTAGGTCAGATGATATTGATAAATATTTTCCCTCTCAATCTGGATATAGTAATTACTTCCCTACAAACAATGAATCCCGAATTCATATCTCGTAAATTGTTTTCAATAGTAAATATGGATTAACAGAATAGACTATAGGGTCTCTTTGTGATCTAGGCATTTGCACGTCTTTTGCGTTAAAAATGCTTTGTTTTTAATATCACGCCTATTGAAAGAATTTTTTACCTTTAAAACGTAAATTATATTTTTTCGTACAAACAATTTTCAAGACCAGAATATATTGTTTATATCTGGCCACAAGTATTTGTGTACTTATTAATCTGTTCTGAAGTAAAATTTCTCTAGTTGTGTTGGGATAAAACGGCCTTATTGAAAACGATACGCTACAGTAGTGGTTAAACAAGAGGTTATTGCAGCGCTCAAATATGAAACTAACTTTACACTTCAGCAATAGTCATATATGAAATATTTACTAAATCCACTGCAATGATATAATGTGAAAATGAATATGGAACCACACACAAAGTGAAATCATACACATAATCCAGATAACCCAATTAGAATAATGATACTTTTCTTATTACTTTAATTTTTTGCTCTAGTGGTACACGACAAAGAAGTTTACATCTTACGGTGTACAAAAATAAAACAATAATAAAAATTAATAATAATAAATTTATTATCAAACAAATAGTTACAAGTTGTGAGCGACCACGTGGACGATAATAAACTAATTTACTCCTCGGAAACAAGCAAGGGATCATCCAATGAACTCCGATGAAGATTATTAAGGCAATGGCGAATTTAACATTTCGGTACACCCCCGAGGCAAGAATAAACATATCCATCCTTTCTGCCTCGTGCAAAATGTGACCGAGCTCTATTTCATGAACTTTTAACATTTGTAACTATAAATGGATTTTTACATTATTTACTCAAAGTTGACAAATAATATACATCTTAAAACAATACAACCAGCAAAACTTGTCATTACTTGAGACCGTTTCTAGGGTGAGTCCGGGAAAATTAACTGTCCAATGAAGTACAGTGTTGGGCATATGTGTGAGCAAGTTCTACATTTTAAGCTCAGTACCTAAATGCGCATTGATATGTAATATTTTGAGAGTCGTTATCTTATGGTCGGGAATTCTGTTATTTTCCCTGACTCATTGTCAGCAACAAATACCGTATTCTCTACGGTCGATTTTATAAAAAGGAATTTTGTCGAATTGGTGAACGCGGAGGGGATCTGGAGGTGAAACGAACGACGCAATGGTCAATAGCTTTGTAGATAGAGCAAGAAGTTTTGTGTTTTCTCAAACTTGTCATCAGTTTTAGCTGATTGTATCCTATAGGGGACAATATCACCCATCAGCTACTCCTTTTTCTTTTTGAACAGAAACGCACACAAATAAGATCTGTGATATTAATCCTGGGCTCATCCTCATGTAAGACAAAAGTGAATCCACAAGCAGGTGTTACGACTGGATTCCGGGGGAGAAACTGATGCTGAAGTTGATGACACGAAATACAGCAACAAATAGAAAGTGTGTTTCTGAAAAATGTCTAGTTTAGACTACTTCTTTTAAAGTAATAAAATGATACAAGACGATGGCCATGGATAAAAAAATATTATTAAATATTATAATCCCACAACCTCAGTACCATCACATATACAGAACTTGAGGTATTTTACTCAGTATTAAAAATATATTGAATTCATATTTATTATTGTTAATCCCATATTGAACACTATAGACTAATTGATTGCATCAAGGAAGTACTTTTTGAAGAGAGACAGTTTCTCATGACATCCTATCAGCTGGGCCATATCGGGGGTCCCCCAGAGCCAAGTTATGCCTATGACTGCCACCGCCACCTCCGGAACGCTTGCGGCAAATTCCCCGAGCGGCCGTTGCCGCTTGCAAAACAGCGCAGTAAATCGCACTGCCGTTAGGGCGGAGAGAGCTGCTATGAGGCACCGCGCAACAGCTACGACGCTAAAGAGGAAGAGAGAGATGATACTCAATACCTAACGCGCAACTCGGATGCTTATAAGGTTTCTGTAGGAAATGTACATACAGATGAACCTCTTTAACCAGACACGATCGAGAATTGAGGTGTGTCTTAACAAAAAAACTTAATGATATATTTTTTTTTATAATTCAGTCTACTACAAATCAAAAGCTAACATCTACATAGCATCAATTATTATCGTAAATTCAGTTATGTTCTTCCAGTGTATAACGTAATTGTCACTAATTTCAGCAAACGTCAAGTATGTGATTTAAAAATTATTTTAAAATAAGTATTTTTTTTCAGAAGCAGAAATAACAGAAGATGTCGGATTCTAGAATGTCAGAATAAAGACGTTTCACTACTCTTTGCACTTTTTACGTGTCATCGAAACATATTGAAAACTGATTACAGAAGTAAGACTTCAAGGAAAAGGTGTAATGAAAAGTGTATTCAAATCATCTGAAATAATACCACATGAGTATGAAGGTGATTAAATCGCTTAAGTTATAATATGAAAAAATAAATATGAATAAAATCAAAGTTCTTATAAGTATATTTGGAAGTTAGATAACGACTAAATTATGTCCTCTTTGGGAAAGCCTGGTTCTGCACATCACCTCCGAAGACATGCCACTGAATCTTAGTACTCTTGCATATCCACTTCTAATTTTGAGCGGTAAAAGTAATATATTTTGATTTGAACTTCTTTCAACAAGTTATGCCCACGTAAAAATTTCTTAATGAATGAATTGCATGTTAAACAACATCCAGTAGCGTTATATAGGGTAGAACTCATCAATATATTGGCTTCGGCTATGAGATAGAACCGGTACTCATTTTTCGCTAATGGATACTTCCCCGTAAAATATATGCTTATCCTTAACATGAATTTTGATTTTTTCGATCTTTCTGCTAAAGTGACTTGAACATAATAAAGAATACCTGACATAACTTTAACTATCTAAACAATGAATGCGACATACAAATAAATAAATACATTTCAGAAGACAATTTGATTCTATTTCTCGAAAATTTGAGACAAAAGCTGCTTTATTTAATATTAAGATAGAAGAATCCAGGGATACCTAATTTAAGTAGATTCCATCACATGGACTTAGATATGTGAATGCATCCAAATACTATACGAATAATTCAAAATGAAAGGTGACGGGGATCCAATGGGTAATCATCACGTAAACAATAAAATAAAGCTACATGGAATCCCACTACCATTGCTGCGCGTGTAGTATTATGAATGCACGAGAACACGTTTAAACACCATAAAGTACTACCTAAATTGTAAGATATGGAGCTTAAATGAATCAAAATTATACTCAGATGTTTAATATAGTTCTTAGTTTCGTTGAATAACCTGAACAATTAAATATAGAGAACCTCTCGACGAAAATTGTCATGTGTCAAAGAATTTCCAAATTACGTATTTCAGTTAAGTCATTTACCAAAATTAAAATTTTATATTAACGTATTTAGACTTCTAAAAATGAAGACATTTTAAATTAAAGTTTATTTTGAAATACGACATTTTTAAAAGAAAATACTGGTTTACTAAATCCGTATTAACAACATTTTAAGTAGAGAATGTATTAAAAACTACTTGAATACTTCATTTTTCTCGGTCAGTGCCTTCTTTTCCATCTCTTGTAGCGTCTCTTCAAGTAATCGCACTCCAATGCTTCATTGTTACATAGCACATACTACTAGTATCTAATTCCACACCTTGCATTTTGAAAAATGATTCCAAATCGTATATTTGTAATATTAGCAATTTAAGTAATTTCCCTGTATCCTCTAACACGATTGTGGTTAGCAGTTCTTCTGGAATATCACAGTACTCATGCCCTGAACTTTCTGACTTCTCTTCTTTACAATCTTTGCAATACATCACCCCACAGTGTAACAATCTCAACGGAATTTCAAGAAGAACTAGGAACTACTTAAGCTGAAACTCACGCACCAAGTTAGTCGTTACTTAAGTTGAATAGCTTTCTTTATTTCTATTGCGATTGTTTTATAACACCGAATATGAATTATAATAATGAGAAAACATTATTTAAAATCCATTTAAATATCAGTTAATAGTATGGTATAAACAATATACAGGAACTCGTTTAAAATACACAAGGGTGTGCAAAAGTATGGCGGCCGCGCGCAACGGTTTCGTGATTTACGCATCGCACCTCAAAGGAAAAACGGAAATATCTTTTTGTAATGTCCGGTGACATGTAGATAAAATATGTAAAAAACACTGCGGAAAATTTACTACAAATCAAAATAAACATCCATTACTTTCGTAATTTAACAGGTTTTTTCTTGTGGAAAATAAGTTTTTCCTCTATAAGATGCAATTATTTCATTTCGATGGCCGCGGTTTTTCAAGTTGAAATGACAATAAGTACATGTTACTCTGTTTGCTTATGTTTGAGATATTGAACGGTTTAATTCTACCTTCGCTAGTACTGCCTTAAACAACGCGAAGGTAAAAACATTGAATATGGACATTAACAAATTTTAATAAAAGACTTTGGAGAATATTTAAGTTTTGCGCGTGTTTAAAACGTACATTTCACCAACATATATTGCGTCTTCTTTTCGTACGGACAGTAGAGTGAGAGAACGCAAATTCAATTCCGGCTTCGCAGGATACGGAGAAGTATAAAGTTGGAGATTTCCTCACTCACTCCAGACAAATGTCAGTTCGGTCAGTTGCCGACAATCCAAAATCTCTCTTTCCCAATTTCTTCTACCCAATTACGTAATTGAACTGACGTCTCAAAACCTAAACCTCACCATTTGAAAATATTACAAAATAAATAGTTTTACGCTACATCTCAAATAAAGCGTATTATTTTCAAATGTATCTACGTATTAAACTTGGAACATGTCATTATGAACAAATAGCATAATTTCTCAGTACAAAGAAAGCATTTAATAGTACTTCAGTACACACATATGATTTACAAAACACTTTCGTTCACATTAATTCAAAAGCAGCAGTCTGGGTTGTTTATGAGCTCTGAACATGAGTTCTAATTATATGTTAATGAAATTGACCAAACGCATGTGCATATATTTTCCTTCCAGCAAACACGTCACATCATCACATGTGTAATGCTACAAGAAAAAAAAAATAGCATAAATATAAAAGAAAACCGCCTCTAAATAAATTGGGTACTTCCTGTTACTTTCATATGATGCTAACTCACCTTCAGGCACTCAACAATCTCCTATTAAAATACCAACTGTAGTTGAATTTCAAGCAGGTGTATTACATGAGACGAAGCTCTTTTCCAGTGCAAAACCTCGCCACATCTGCTAGCGATACACGCTCATTATTCTTAAGTAACTGCTGATTGAAATAATGCTAGAGCGTAACTCGCAATAAAAACGTACCAACTCCGTCTCGGATACGTTCCGCTCATAATAAATACGTTCCGTTCAAGGGAGAGGGGGTCGATGCGCTGAAGAAATGCTGGACAACCTGTTCCCGGAGCAGCAACGAGAAACCGTCGCGTGGGCGGAGTCAGCCGATGGCGCAGGAAGGAACGCGAACGAGTGATTTCATTAAAGACGTGTGAACCGTCTCTACGAGTTCTATCAGAGATCAATATGCATTATTCTATTTGTTTAACTGAACAAATATTCTCATTGTTGTAACTTTCGGTCAGGTGAATTTCCAGGTTTAGGTTTAAGTGGAAATGGTGTACAATTGTGGAAGGAGAACGGATGGAGTAGTGGCTAACACCCCTGCGATCAATGCAGTAAACGGGGTTCGATTCCCAGTTCGTCGCCGTTATCACCGGACCGAAAGTTATCACGTATCTTCTACACGTGTAGGTTACACGAAAGAAATCTATGCACTCTCATTGTTAATCCGTAAACCAAGAAGTACCCCAAGGAAGGTTTTGAGTGTGATCTATTCTTCACAGATAACTACTTTAGTTTTATTCAGTGAAATTTATAAAATATTAACGTTCTGTGATTTGAAAATATATTTCCATTTCACTTACTGTCAGTTAATGTATTTGCAACGTTATAATCCAGAAGCAAATAATGAAGAGAAAGACGGACTTACAGGAAATCTCTGAAATTCACTCCAACATTGATTTCAACAATTTGATGATTTTTTTGTTTCGATTTATAAAAAAAATCACATTTTTTCTGCCATTATAATCGTATAAGATTGCATTCCCTTTCTGAGACAATATTATAACACACTCAGTAGTATCACCAACCATGGATTCACTCCACAATGGTAATCTTCTGAGTAAGAGGATTTAAGTCAAAGCAAAATAAACAAACAAACAAAAAACCCGACAAACAATTCATTTTCCTCGTATTCGTTCAAATTTATTTCAGATATCGAACACCGCTAGTGTGGGGCACTCGAGGGTGGGTTTGAGTTAAAATGTTTTTCCACTCATAACACAAAACATTTCACAATAACATAACATAAAATCTTCGCTTCTTATGGTATCATCGCTCCTTATTAACACAAAAAATCAACTCTCACTAAAGCTCTCAAGTTAACAAAATAACTACACAAATGGGCAACAACACTCTATTGAAAAAGATTTAGACACGTCGTTATATTTTCGAACTGTTCTTGTTTCATTTTGCTGATGATAATTTGTTATAATGTGAATTTTGCGACATCCTATATTTTTAACATTAGGGAAGTTTTCTTCTGCTGCAAACTGAAGTTGTGTCATCTGTTTTCTTGTCTGTTTCTATAGCACTGCTTAAAGTAATTTCTGCGACTCACAGAGCAGCTGGCTTGAAGCACTTGACGCCAGGTGAAGAACGAGGGACGAGCAGGAAAAGGCGTTCACATCCATCCATTAGAGTCCCGCTGCAGAACTAGTCTTCGCTTGTGTGAGGCGTAGAAGGATCTGGATTTTCCTTCAATGATACACGTCGACACAAGTTACGAGGGATAGAAGAACGAAAGAACCAAGAGAGACGCGCATTGCAAGGGAATTGATTGGTAATATTCTCACAAAACACGAAACGAATTGTGAAGAAAGAAACGACAATACAAGATCATTCTCTTTACACTAGTTTCGATGGGAAAGAATCGAGACTCCACAAATAATTGCCAATGTTTTATTATTTTCTTACAATACAACTAATGTTACTCGTATTTTAACGACCAGATTGAGACCCCAACTCACTCCGAAAGTTCGTCTATGAGTCATTGTTTCGAGTGGAAACTGAAATAAACATGATCAGATCCATATTGTCTCCCTACATTTTTGTGGAACAATCACCGATTCCTATTTTAACCTAAAAGATTCTCAGTTTTTTATGTTTAGGCATAACATAATTCCAATTTAGGTTAGGAGGAATTGATGGGATGGTCCCTTGCTTGCTTCCGGATAGTAAATTAGTTTATTGTCCTCCACGTGGTCATACGCAGTTTGTACTGCTTTTTTGTCAATAAATAAATAAGTAAATAAATTTAATGATGGAAAACAAGTAATTGTGTTATTAATTTTAGGTAAATTCAAACCATGATTTGTTTAATTTTGAATATATGATATATCTAAGACATTTTCATTTTTCATCAGTGATTGTTCTAGAATTAAAAAATAAATAGTCATTGATTGATACATAAAGTCATTAATTATGTCAGATATATAAGTAATTATTTCCAACCTTAGTGATGAAAAGGGAGTTGCGGGAGTAATTCCCAGCTCAACCGAAGAGTGCGAATTTTCCTTGTCTATTCAATGTCACCGACAAGCCAATTTATTCACACAAATCATGTGGTTAGTTGGAAAAGCAGACCTCATGGCTCGAACCTCTCCACACCAAAAATAAAATGAGATTGAAGTTGGTGCTTGAAGGGTCATGTTATCACTTTCATGGAACAACAAATGGAACCTCGCAGGACCATCATTACATACTTAATTGATAAAAATCAATGTGGACAAGCTGCATTACAGAGCCTTAAAAAATTCTTCTAAAATAAAAACATTTTTGAAGATATTTGTTATCAATTTCTTGGTGGTCCAAACCCTGCTAAAACTACATTACAAGGAAACGTGTTGCAATCCTAACTCTATACTCTTAACATCTCAATATTCTTTCAGCGCACCATCTCTGTATAAACCTGTTACTACCAATAGAAAAAGGAATCCCATTCTGCAGTCGTGTCATGTGTATTCAACTGCTTGGAGACAAATTACTAATTCGCGCTAGCACTTAGAGAACAAATCACTTCAACTAGAGCCACAGAGCGCTCCATCGCTGTAACACATGAATAAGCAAGAGATGCAGAGTCACACGAGAAAGCGAGAGCGTCCCTTAAAGAGACCGAACTGAATCTGCAGTAGAGCTGCATTGACTATACTTTTGAGGAAGACAACTTTCACTCCGGAGGAGACATGTTCACTGATAAGGATGTAAAAATTATGCGTCAGATGAAACTGGGATTTGACGAGGAAAAATTGAAGTAACGTTCGTTAACTAAAATTGTGAATTAATACCCGTATCCCATTACTTCTACCAAATTCGCAAAACTTTGGGAACGTTCCAGTTCAGCCATGTCAAACATAAGCCCCAAAATGAAAGTGTCACCCTCAAGAAATAGAAACCCCCCTCAAGGCGAGAAAGGGGCGAGTTTAATCCGTTCAGGTTGCAAAGAATCACTTTAAAGATAAAAAATGGAGAAAAGAGAAGCGAAAATAACCATTTAACATTGCCATAATATAGGTAAGAAAGGGTAGCTATATCATAGAAAGATGAAACTGTGAAAATCTACAAGAAGTGCTACCTAAGAAAAAGGTCTTGTTTCCTTGGAAACATTTCTTATAGGCCAATCAGGCGGGGATGTGTTTTCGTATCCATGGAAATACGTTTTATTTGGGTGAGAATACATTTTCTGTTTTAAAATGTAAAAGAAAGAACAAAAAAAGTATAAAATATATAATCAATGAAATGTATAATTGTTGCATGAATATTGATTGGATTTCAAGTTCCTATTTAATGAATGACAACAAAGCATACGTAAACTTGAGTTTGGTGATCAAGGAAAATGATTTGAATTGAAAAATTGAATGTGTAATAGAAGATAACCATTTTTGCAGTGCCATTCTGATAGTATTTGTATCGTGTTTACATCTGATGGTAGTTCCATGAACATGGGTTTGATATTTATATGAAATGTTTCCCTTCCCAATTCCAAAGAAGTATGTCATTCCAAATTCTTCAAAATTCCTAGTAAATCACAAATTTATTATTTTACCTTTGTCACGCTACTGCAACAGTCAAATGTGAAACACGCTGCAGATATGGTTATTCAAAACAATATAATTCGTAAAATATATGTTAAATTGTTTGAATATATATAAAAATGTGCGTACACATGTTAGCCGCAACGTCTTGGGTGCAGCACTCAATAAAGTCATAATAGGACTCGTTTGGCCCGAAGTGAATTGAGTTACGGATCTATAACACCTTGTCGCATAGTTTTTCGTATTATCCAACAGTTTCTTGCTTGAACGTATAAAAAGAGTGAGAGTTCCCATTCTGAGACTACGTCGGTGCCAACGTAGGCGGTAGCAGCACCAGCGGTTGGCGCGCCGTCACTCGCTGTAGGCACTCGGTCCCTTGCGGTTTCCCAATTACACCCCAGCGGCTGCCGGACGACGCTGCCCGCCTAATTGTGAGATTAATTTCGAATTTGACGTGGATATTAAGTGGTCGGCCGGCGGCAGCACGTACGGTTTCCATTACGTTCCTCCTGCAGCGCTGGTGCTTCCCCTTTCACGCGCCAGAGGTCATCCCCGGCGATGGGACACAAGAGTTGAATTTCCCTACTCGATCACGTCGCGCTCCATCTAGCAAGATATCTTGCACAGCAAGGAGGATTAGGGAAAAAATCTCAAGTATTTCATGTTTACTTCCTCGTTTATCATGTAAAACATGACAAAAAGAATAAATCGAGAATAATTGCAGGATAAAAAATAAATAACCCCCCATTGCTTAAAAAGTCATGTTTTTTATTGCGAGTTTTTTTCCCACTAGTTCTCACTCAGCCACGTTAGGTAAATTTTCACAATCATTTTGTTATACACTACGGTGATCTTCAAACATGGAACTATTTGACAAAGAGGAAACTGATAGGATACGCTACATCGATAATCGTAAACGAAACAACAATATGACTTGAAGCATGAATTAAGTATTGAAATGATATATTCAAATGTAATTATGATAATTTTTCTCTTTAGGGTGCAATAAAATTTGAGGAACCCTCTATTTTTAAACATTTTTCAAATATATTTAAGTTTTCTGGCTAACTCAAAAAATGAAGACTTGAAACGAAATTTATTGGAGAATAAATACCAGGAAGCAATAATGGGAATATTACAGAAGTTCCAACGTTCTTATCTCATTGTGATTACAGATATCAGTAAATTAATCTAAATCTAATTAGAGGAATAATTTTAGGATAATTTTCTTCCTTATATTTTGTGCTATATCCTTCATAAAAAATACTAAATGAGGACAAAAATAAAAAACATATACAATGAAAATGTAGTAGAAATAAAGTAGGTATCAATTAAAAATCAATGTGATAGATAGTTTAACAAGAAAATCCCATGCACAATTTTGAAGATCCTCATCAACTAAATAATTTTAAGTGTGGTCTGAACGAAATTTCAATAAAATTTATGAGAAAATTTGAATTTTACGTACTTTATAGTCCAAATATTTTATTTGTGGAAGTTTGTGAATATGAGAGATTATATTTTTACTTGTGATTGATAAAACTATTACGTATAGCTGTTCAATACTCGTAAACTGTCAATAAACTATTCTGAGAGGTTAACAGCTCAACGTTAAAAAGGTTTAGATATTAACTGTTTTTGTTCCGTTTTATGGACGTTTTACGAATTAAACGCACGAGTTGAAAATTCATATCCCTGCATTTAAAAACACGCGTCTTGTAAAATATGAATCAAAACTCATTACGTGTTTTCAATAAGTTTTCATCAATATTGGATGATAAAAATATTCGACAGGCTTTAATGGCAAAAATATAAGTGAAAATCAAATATTTGAAATAATATCCATGTTAATACTGCGTAACAGTTACATTAATATCTACCAAGACCAGTTAATTTCATAACTAGATGCATTGTGCTATCGTAATTTGTTATATATTAAATATCCATTATACTCATCTAGAAATAATAAATAACAGTAAATCTTAATTATTTTATGAAACGTTTATAGCATTAAGCTCCTTCTCTTTGATTCAAATATATGAGAAAGAAGTATGTTGTGAGTTTTATAATATTATTCATTTTTACATATCTTACTAGAACTACATCACTTTAGGTGAGAGTGAAAAAAATATTTTCCGAAACGTACAATTCCAATTCAGGAAACTCACATTCTTGGTGATTGTGTAGAATCCTTAATATTTCCTACATAATTTTCAATATACTTTGTTTACCCTATACAAAAAAAATACGTTCTCCATTTTTTATTGATTCTAATTTAATATTCTTACCTAATTCTTGTGTTGAACTTAATTTGAAAATAAATGTCTAATACAAGTATTACTTTTCAATATGATATCCTTTCACCTAGATGTATTCAAGAGCTTCCACGTAAATTTTACGTATAGTTAGTATTTACTATAGATACATAGGCGTTAGTATTCTACAGTTAAAAATAAATTACAAAACGTGTTTGTTAGATTATAAAAACTGCTCCAATACAACTAAGAACTACTTATGATAAATACATCATAGGATTAAAAACGACAACAAAGTAAATAAAAATGTTTAAATATCTTTTATACAGATCGTGGATATCATTACAATGTGACTGACGTTCATCAACCTGAAATTCCATTTGGAAACGTCTCGATGATGTCTTCTCCCACGCTTTCCACTTGAGAAAGAAGATGAACGTGATCCGCAGTTCAAGCAACAGGAAACTTCTACGACAAGAATTTTCCCTGCGTAAAGATTTATAGAAAGTGTCAGTTTTTACAGAAGATAACATTTTTAGTTATTTTTTTTATAAATGATTCAGCAAGAATTATAAAAATGCATTCTTGGAAACTTTCTGATAGATGAAGTATAATTCATTTACATAATAAATTAATAAATTTATTGTCAAAAAACAGTACAGACTGCGTATGACCACGTGGAGGACAATAAACTAATTTACTCTCCGGAAGCAAGCAAGGGACCATCCCATCAATTCCGATCAAGGGCCCTAAGACAGAGGCGGATTCAAAAATTTCAGCAAAAGTTCCTAGATAAGATAAAAAGTTAGCTGCGAGTTAAAATACTAATAGAATGTCAATATGTTTGTAATTTTACGCAAAAAATTACATGTACAAGTTATTATCGAACTATAGATTATTCTGAGTATAGACTATTCTGAGTAAAGGATGTTACTCACGGAACAAATGAAAAACAGAAACATCCCCAAATGCAAATGTTAGGGAAGAATTGCAAAAATAATATAAACGTATCCAACTCCTACTTTTACGTTCACAAAAAGTTGCCTAAATTTTCGATCTAATTATGGAACATTTATGGAATGAACAGGATTCAAGGAAAAAGCTAACTTTCTCTGAGATAGAGCTACAGAAAGCAGAACGAAGAGTGGAATAAAATAGAGCCAATTTACACTAAAAAAGACAACAAACATGTAGAACAGTTTTCACGAAAGAATCAAAAAGAAGGGTTATCAGACCCGATATAAAGACCTTATTTTGTTGTAAATGAAAATCAAAATTGTAAGTGTCCGAAAATTTTTGGAAGAGGCTTTTTTCGTTATATTTATTTATTTCATGTTAATTGAGTACTTTGTTCCGTTTTTCTTAACCTTGAAATTAAGAAATTTTCACAGATGCAAATACGTTTTGTTGTGTTCTTCTTTGGTTTCATTTCTATTCATAATTTAAATAAGAAAACCAAAATCAGTGACTTTATAAGAGTAACCGAAAAATTTTGTGAACGAATATATTAATTAAAAATAAGCAGTATGTGAATTAAGTGAAGTTGATGTTGGTATGATTATAATCAACAGGAATCAAAAAGCTGTCTGTAATGAAAATCTCTAACCTGAATGAAAGTAGAGTATATGCATTCACAAAATATACAATCTCTGTAGTAACACGACCAAAAATATCACACTATTCCACCATTTGATGAGGTAGCACCTTCGAGATCCCACTCGTCGATCGATGCCACTTGCCTCTGAAGCAGCATCTATGGTGAACATGGACCACACATCGCGATGGCGTGCTTCGAACAAGGTGTCATGACTGTCAAACACTCCTTAACAGTGGCAGCTAACGTAATGGATGAGAAAGTTCCAATTGGCTGAATTTTCGATTAAAAGAACCCCAAAGAATCTTAATTAATGAAGAAGGGAAAATAGAGAAGCGAATCATCAGTAGAATAAACAGACTAAGACAAATAAAGAGGAGGGGGGGGGAGAATATATGAAATCTGTCAGAACAGAACATAATATAACTGAATACTTGCATACTTAATCCATAATCATTCATTCGACGCCAGCAACTGTTTCCAGTAGACCACATGTTTGTTGTAGACCTCATGAGCCATATATCAATATTTACTTACCGTAGGTATTTGCAAATTACTGTCTTACTTCTTAATTTTTGTTGCTGAATATAAAATTTTAGTAATATCAATAAAAATATTTGTGATATTACTAAGTGAGTTAACAAAAAAATAGTGTACATATTTCTTCCGTGTACCCTACACGTGGAGAAGATATGTGACAACTTTCGGTCGGTGAAAATGGTGACGAGTCGGGAATCGAACGGGTGGTGTAGTGGTTAACACCCCTGCGATCAAAGCAGGACCCCGGGTTCGATTCCGGGCTCGTCGTCATTTTCACGACCGAAAGTCAACAAAAAAATGTTCGAAAATTTCAAACAATTAAGGCGTAATTTAGATGTATTACAGTTTGATTTTATTAAAATGCATTTATTAAGATCACACTTCAAAGAGGTGAGACAAATTCCTGTACACGATTTACCCAGATTGGATACGAATTTAAGGTGCAATATTAATTATCTTATTAATATTTATAATTTGTTACAGATGTCCACAGCCCTGAACAGTGTAAAAAAATACTAAAAATAATATCGGTATTAAGGCAAATCTATGTGAAGTATTGAGTGTAACTGTTGGAGCAGAGGGGAAAATTAACAAAATATTGCAGGAATTAGAGCAAGTTAATTACAACGAGCGTATATGACCTATATGACCGACCGTATGTAGAAATTTTACCTTCTTACTATTCAAAAATAGGAATTCTGGGTCAGAACACTAGCATCTATGGTGTTTTTTAACTGAGCAAGAAGCAAAATATCGACTGACGGTTTCCTCAGATTTCTTTTCAATGTGTATCGAGAAAACTGATAGTACATTACCGTTTCACTCTAAATTTTCTTTAGGTCTCTCGGAAAGTATTTTTGTGTATCATGCAATAATAAATACTCCACAAATTTCCAACATCACCAAATTACCGTTGCAAACAAAAATAGTGGACATTTCGAAGGCTTTTCCCTGCAACCAGGCACGTTGTCCAACGATGCGAATTCTCCAGAATTGGATAATGGAATTTTTAAAAAATAATGGAAAAGCTTATTCTTTAAATATAATAAAATTTTAATTTAATAGATGAGATATGGCAATAATATGTATCCAATAATATTTAAATTAACAAATAGAATAATATTAGTCATAAAAAAACAAATAAAACGTCAAGTTTTATTGGAGAAGGTTTAGCATTTTAGAAAGCAACGAAGATTATGAACAAACCGCTGTTATTGTCTCCTTCTGAGAAGCCAGTAAAATTTAAAAAGATTTGTATTTTGGGTTACATTAAATGCTTTTATAGTGTGTAGTGCGTTTTCATAAATTTTATCAAGGTTCAAAAAATTACCTACAAACTTTAAAATTTCTGTTATGAGACAATTTTTAATAATTAATGTTGTAGTTACGACTGCAATCCGTTAATACATACTTGAATACGACCTAGTTTTAAGCAGACAATTTTATTTACAAAAAACTTGTGCATGTTAATATAATAAAGAATTTAAAACATTTTAACTAATGAGAAATATTTCAATTTCAATGAGAAGTATTACACGACGTTTCATCTCAATTATGAGACATCTTCAAATGTTGTGAAGAGTCACTTAATACCACCTGAAAATGTCTCATATTTGAGATTAAACGTCGTGCAATGTTTCTTGCCAGTTAAAGTATTTTTATTATATTGACATCTTGTACGTACAAGTTTTATATAAATAAATTTGTCTGAATATAAACAAGGTAGTAGTCCAGTATTTATTAATTTGTATTTAACTATTAATTTTTTGTCATTTATTTTTAAGAGATTATTTTAACTTTTAATTTATTAACTTCTTTCATTAACTTTCTCAGGTGTTGTATTCTTCTTCCATTGTTTTCGTGGGCGAAGTAGCATTGTTCTTTCGTAAAGTCGCGTCGCATCGTTCCTGCCGCCGGAGTTGTGGTTCCTAAGTGCGCACCGCGGAAGCTCAGAGGGAAAGCCGCGGACAGGTGGGGCGACGCACAGAACAAACACTGTAATGGAGCAGTCATGTCACGGCGATGGAATGTCCGGCATCCTCGCGACCAAAGAAAAAATTATGTTGTGATACTGAGCCGCTAAGAGTGCTGCTTATCACGCAGTCCGAATTGCGAAAAGAATTTGGTTTCACTTGACTAAACAGTATGTTCTGTTTTAGGGAATTTTGGTAAATTTTGAGTCAAACATAGAATGGACAATTTCTAACTGCATCCTCTACACATACTTTTTGAGGAGTGAGAAAGAAAGAGCAAAGTGACAGAATTTAGGTTTTTTTATTATATCACAAAGGGCTTTTACGCACCTAATAATAAATTGAAATATTTTATCTATTTTTTACATCTTACTACCGTCATTTGTTTTTCAGACAATTGTAAACATTTTCTAGGGTGATCATGTTTTATTGTGTCAGGGAACTTTTACTATTTTATGTCCTGTCACGAAAACGAGAAATGAATATTGAGATAAATTATTCATAATCTCTAAATGAAATCAATATCATTAAATGTAGTCTTACTGTATAGTTAATCTTAATATCGATCGTTTTGTTATAAGCAATAACATACCTTTGCAATACCAGGGCGTTTGAAAATCATATTCCAAAGTACTAATGACTACTTCAACGTTGATTTCGCTTAGGTTACAGTAAAATGTCTCCTACATTGAGAATAAAGGAAGACCCATTCAAAGCCACACGAGTTAGTAATTGTGAAATTCTTGCATAAAACGAGAACGGCGTTAATTTGAAAATACAGCGAGATAAAGAAATTAAGTTTTACGAGCGATAGTAATCGCGCCAACCACAGAAGAAAAATTCTGGATCACCAATACAGCATACAATGAACGCTCGCACGCCTCACTCATAAAACGTAAAAATTTATTTCGTTCATCCCTTCCCAAATTAATAACGCCCATTAGTTCCATTATCCGTCTCAAACGGGGTCTTTAATATCCCATTCTTAACCCACACAGTGCGCACATAAAATAAGCGGCCAACTTTTCACGCAGCTGGCGACGAGAGGACCCGAATCCCACAGAGCTTCCATGGCCACTTCGATCGCTGAAGCACTTTTGCAGATGGCAGCAGGGATAATGCATCATGCCTGTCCAGACGGTAAGAATTATAGATTGGAACATGAAATATAGGGGAAATCTATCATTTTCAATGCTGATAAAAGAACGTTTCAGCATTTCCAGCAATCTATATTAATTATTTTATTGAAAAACGAACATTACTTATTGATCGTATAAGCACTACAGTTACATTGTCTTATACTTCGAATCCACAGAATACCACCTATTGTACGTTGGCATATCTCCTCTAGATTCAGAATTAATCTATTTCGCTTCGAGATTGTTGTTAATTCAATCTTGGTCAAAATTTGGTATTCCAATTCGAGCCCCAAGTACCCATGCGTACAAAATCATTAACTTGTCATGAAAGGATTATTATATTACTACAATACTGCTGCATATAACTGATGGAGATTACCCTCAATTGCTTTCAAAGCCTAGGTTGACGTCAATTTCTACGCTAAGGAAACGTATTTTCAGTCCATACACAGCATTCCGACAATGGTACTTCTACGAACTACTTCTAGAAAATATAATTAGCCATACAGCACCGGTTTTCATACGAAACTATATCTGAGCACACAAGGTAGAAACGATAAAGAATAGCACACGACGAGAACAAGAAGGTAAGTTAACAGAAGAAATGAAAAATGAATTGAATAAGAGGTGAGATACATCGGAATAACTCGTAAAGACAACAAAAGATAGACAAAGATTACAAAATACTATATATTGCAATGAAATACAAATTATTCGTGGGACAAGGCGTGTGATGAAATATGTTTCTTGGGCAAGAGATGGCAACACAAAATCACATGCGTAGAGAGAAAGTGAAGTACGTGTGTGTGAGGAAGGGGAAGACTAAGGGCCTAAGAGTAAAGAGGGTTCCATGGGGCGCTGAGGAGCGGAAGATGAACCTCACATAAAACACTTGCCAGGTGGTGCGAGGTGTGGAGGGCTTTTGCCGATGGGGGTTGAGTTGGGTGGAAGGGACTCAAGGGAATATAAACGGCGCGTGCGTGAGCGAAACGCGTTCACTGTGGTGGAGGCACACCGCCAAGATTTCGCGGTTCTCTCCGACGCACGATCCATGCGGCGCTCCAATGTTACTGCACTCTCGTTAACACTTAGTCTGCGGTTTCCCTCGTTGACTTTCTCTCATACACTAACAGAAGGTTTGTGTAGCGAGATGAAAGGAAGATTCGTACATCTGTTTTGTTACAAACCGAATAAATCACTCATTAATATTGATCTGCGGTTGTATTCGTACTTTTAAAAATATTTTCAAAGGAAAGCACATTCCCATATTTCTTCTTTCATAGTTGTTTTTAGGTTTATCACAGAAGTAAATGATATCTCACCTACCTAAATTATAACTTAAAACATGAGTTTCTTTTTCTTCTCATGGTGCTTTTGCCCGTAACCGAGCTCTGACCTCAATCTTCACCTTCCATTTTTTTCTATCCTTCGCGCTTCTTCTCCATCCTCGTATTTGGCACAGTGTGGTGGCATCCTCTCTAACGGCATCCTCCCATCTTGCCCTTGGGCGCCCCTTACATCTTGGAATTCTGTCATTCTCTATCCTTATTACATGGCATGCAAAATCCAGTCGTTTCAACCTCACAGCCACATCTGAATATAATTCATACAGTTCTTGGTTGTATCGTGTTCTCCACATTCCATTCTACTCAACTGGACCGAAAATACACCTTAGTACCTTTCGTTCCACTCTGTCTATCAAAGAGGCTGCTGTTCCAGTGAGAGTTCACGTTTCACATCCGTAAGTGAGGACCGGTCTTATAAGGGTGTTATATAATGTAATTTTAGTCGCCTTCGTTATATCTCGACTTTTTAACGGTGCCAATATGGAGGAAAATGCTTTATTGGCTACTTGGATTCTATTATGTATTTCTTCCATTTCCTCGTTCTTATCATTTATTACCGCACCCGAGTTGCAGAACCTGCTCACTATTTCTATATTGCCACCGTGCACTTCCAACTGCTTGATATTTCTACTCTGACTTTTCTTTTGCAGCATAGCTTTCGTTTTTTCCGTATTAATTGAGACCAACTTCATTGCTGTGTTCCCCTAGGTCTTTATATACTTCTATTGTAGGATTTTTCATTCTTCCTATTATATATATGTCATCAACATACCCTATAAATTGGACTAACTTTTGTAATAACGTTCCTTTGGTGTCTATATTCACCTGCCTTGTCACATATTCTAGTGCTATACTGAATAATATTGGTTCTAGTCCATCTCCTTGTTTCAGGCCTTGCGTCACCTCAAACTCTTGGGACAGTACATTATTTATTTTTACATGTGCCCATGTATTATGTAATGTTGCACCTATTAATCTTATTAGTTTCCTTGGTATTTCAAAGCTCTGTAATATTGCCACTAAATGTTCCCGTCTCACCGAGTCATACGCCTGTTTAAAGTCTACATATATCTGATGAACATCTGTATTGTATTCCCAGGTTTTCTCCAGTAGTTGCTTCATTGTAAAGAGCTGGTCTGTTGTTGATTTGCCTCCTCTGAAGCCCGACTGACACTCTCCAATAAGTTTCTCTGCATAAGGTTCCAACCTTCTCTTAAGGATAGATGTGTAGATTTTGTATGCATTACTGAGCAATGCAATACCTCTATAATTTTTACAGATTAATTTGTCACCAGACTTTATATATATAGGGCATATCACACTTTTGTTCCACTCCTTTGGCAACTTTTCATGTGTCCATATGGAAACAATTGAATTATGTATTTCCTTCACCATTTTGACAGAGCAGTTTTTTATAAGCTCTGAGGGTATGGCGTCATATCCTGGGGACTTCCTGTTATTTAATCCTTTAATAGCTAGTTGGTCGTCCTCCAATGTGGGTACCGGTGTTTCCCCATCATCATTTGCTGTTATTCTTCCCATTGCTTCGTGGATCTGTGTGTTATTATTTCCTTCATTAAGGAGATCTTGAGTTTACTCCTTCATAAACAAATTCGATTACACTCTCCACTTACATGTTAAAGAAAAACGTTGAATTAAAATACAATGTCTCATTGTTTCTATTATGTTACACAATTAACCATACATGAACCACTTAATTTCAAAAAACTGAAAAAAATAAGTAGTTGGTCAACTTTGCTCTTTCTTATTTTATTGGGTATTTTCATGCACGTAAAATAAAAATTTTGTTCTTTATATAAAAAGTATTGAAAATAACAAGATGAAAGTCCGCTTTCTCTCTTCGTCTTTCTCCGTTCGATTCGTTAATTTCATTTGTGGAATCGAATTTCGCATTGCCGTGACACTGAGGGACAACTTTGAACGCTTTTACTGGAGACCCTCAAAGAGTTGTCAAGATTTATGGAGTCGACAGAAATCAATGTCACAGTAAATAATATCTAAGCTAATTTGAGATGCCTATCCAGAACAGACCCCTGCGGAACTCCATGAAAAGCGACTCCGGAGTCACAAAGGCCATCCAAACTTTTAAAAAACTCCTCAATAAAGCAAATCAAAACAACGACCAGTCAAACAACCACGCAGAAGGCAAATCAATGCATCTGTAGAGGGCACATAAAAACGCGAAATTCAGGCGCGTCGCCTTACGCAGAAACTGCGGAACAGTGATGCGTCCAACATTCGAAGGGCAAGCGGAGGTCGGTGGGGAATCTCTTATCAGCTTCTTCCTGTTGAAGAGACAGAGCAAGGGCCGTGCAAGAAACAAGAGGGAGAGGATTAAGCGAGCGAAGGTCTGTATAGCTTCGAGGGGCACGGGAAGCGATGTTCATAGACGGTGTCGTTCACAAGCCGAAAGCAAAAAGTGGTGCAGGCTGACGTTTTGTGAAATAAACGTTAAAGCTGTATGCTTTCAAAGCACTGTCGTTCAAAGGTATTATATTAAATCAGTTTTGCATTGCTGAGGATATAAATAAAAAAATGTGTTTTTGACATCTGTGATACATAACCAATTTTGTAACACCCATTTTGTATTTTTCTTTAATATTAGTCTAGTTATTAGGAAATTAATTACTTTAACTGTCTATTCCACTACGCAGTTTTTATCTTATCACTAAGAAGTGTATTTACAATGAAATAAAAATATGTTCAAACCCCGTTTTCAATGAATATTTCTAATTACCTAACATAAATTTAAAAAATATGTATATAAGAACTGCACATTTAGAAAATGTCTTTTCCTTCAATGACCGGTAAGAATCAAATAGATCGGAGTTCAAGTAAAGGGCTGTTTATAAAAATAGTTGAGATATTGCAATGTAGCGTAAAAATTGTACAAACCAACCAACCAATTAAAATTTAACTACCAAGGAAAGTTACAAATTACATCAAAGAAGAAAATGTACCACCACAACCTTACAAATCCATATCTTCAATGCAATATAACAGTTAAGAAATGTAATTAATTCAGATGATAACACGAAACGTGCATTTCAAACCAAATAATGCAACAGAAAGTAGAATCTCACATTGAGTATCAAAGAGAACAATGTATGTATGTATGTAAAAAAGAAAAAAGTGAAGAAGTTTCTTTCTTTCCAGTAGTCCAGATGTATAGTCTTGGTTAGTATTCAAGGTACTTTTTTTCATGTATAAGTAAATTGGTCTCACAACACAATATAAAGACTTCAGTTTTTGAGGAAATATTAAAAAGAAACATTTCAACAAATTCCACTGAAGAAAGCAAGGAAATGATCTGCGAAGTCTGTTCACGTGTGCCACGGAAGCGTCACAAACCGGAGATGACGCGCAGCAGGAAGCCGATGGAAGTGGAATTGTGAAGTCGGGATGAGTCTGAAGCTAGCGAGGGGATGAGCCAGCATAAAACACTTGCCAGGTGCTGCTACAGCCACCCTCCACTAGCTACCGCCCGCGCGGCGCGTGTTCGTTGTATATATATATACGCGGTGCGTGCGTGGTGCCCGTTTGCCGAGGCTCCCAATATCTGCCGATCGCTTCTATGAGCCGCCGCTGCGCCGCGCCACGCTGCGCCGCCTCCTACACTCTACGGGACCTCGATGCTCCGAAGCCACGAATTTGGCGCACCTGACAAGACAGGCTTGATGCTGAAAGTGAGTGACTGCTTAGACTTGAGACTATATTGGAAAGACAGATGGTGAAGACACAAACACGCGGAACCTTCTTTAATCGACCAAACAGGGGCGTAACTACGAGGGTGAATGAACGGGACAATCCCCCCGAAGAGGCGAGATATTTTTCAGTTTTAAACAGACAGTAAAATATAATTATGATACGTTAATATGTAGTATACATAGTATATAACAATAAATAATCGATATATAGTTTATTTATGTTGACTTTGCTATTTACACTGTTTGTTGACAATAAATGCACTTTAATCACGTCCTGACCCCATCCATATACGAATTTTGGGTGCGTCAGCTTTACCAAATGTGCTAGTGAGGCATTCCTTTCCCTACACCTCTCTTATATTGCATTTGCCTATTACCATGTGGCTTTATGCAGATTTAATTACACATTTGACTTTTCTTTTCTCGAAATCAATTTCAACATTTCATCTGAGCGATCCTAATTTGCTGTCTCCATATCCCGAAGGACAGGAGTGATATTTCTAGTTGGTTTGCAATACTTACATAAATATTCCAAAAAAATAGTATAAGTCCTTTAACATCCAATGTTGAGGTATACTTTTTATAATAACACCCAATAATTCAACAACCTTTATCGGTAGTAAAACCGATATTCTTTACTAACTCAATGCAACATATAGGGATTCACGAAACATTTTACCACAGAAACGATGTCTCACAATCCTCAATCGTAACCCTCAGAAGTAGCAGTTCATTATACTTCGCAATCGTTTGAACTCAATTTGTAACACGAATTCTCAGATCCTTACCCAAACCTCCCACGCAGAAATTGCCGACCTTGAGTCGACTTTCAGCGTATTTTGACGTCGATATCGAGTCGACGGACGACGTCGTATTTCCAGGAATTTGAAGTCGAGAAATCGTTAAGCGACGTCGAGACGACGATAATAAACTACGTTGTTTCGACGTCGAGATCGAGTTGAAGATAGATGTTGAGATTACTCCGTAATACGACGTTGAGACGACTCAGTTATGATAATAATAATAAATAATAATAATGATAATTATAATAGCGCATGTATCTCCGCTCCCGTTAATTGTGACCCATTTCTCTGTGGATGGTCGGAACCATATTCGCAATTCTGACGTTTCGTCTTTCACTGCCATCTGGTAGTGGAATTTGGAACTCTACTTGGGAGCATTTTTCGACAAGAATTAATTTTGCCGAGAACATCTAAACTTTTACTTGTTTACTATTCATGGTACCAATAGTAAGACAGTGCAATACAAGAGGATAAAAACAGCTTTTATCAACATGTTGCAGTAGCTCAGTGCTAGCGTCCTCACCTTGAGATGGAAAGGACCCTGCTTCTAATCACGCCGTAGTAGGACTTTGAAAGACGGAGATTGTAAAACTACGTTCTTATGGAACTGTGTGTCACAAGTCATAGAATATGATGGAACAATGTAAGACGACGGATAATATCCATAAAAGTTGTAATGAAAATGATAATTCAACATTTTCAAGAAAGTCGTGTGACGACTCTTTTTGGCGTTGTTACCCGGCGTCGAAGAAGTGTTTTTTTACAAAGTCGTGAAAACACCGTTCTCCGATGTTGAGACGACGTTACATGCGTACGCGTTGGCAACGTCTCCACGACGTTGTTTTTCGACGTCACCACGACTTTGACGACGTTGTTACGACGTCGTTACGACTCGAAATTTCTACGTGGATTGTTGGATGTGCCCTTGATTCAGTCACGATGTATGAATAGTAACGAATCTTAAAATTTCTTCACGACGCATGATAATAAAAATCAAATCTAAAAGACAACGCATGTATAGTAACGAAGTGGGATTTATTGGAATACAGAGACACATCGCCTGTCCGAAGAGTTGTGTGCCATTCGCAGGAGAAATGTAAGGAGAAAGAAAAGAACGTCGAGTTGCACAGTGTGGGTGGAGAAATTGGTGGATTGGATGTGGAGAGGGAGGGGAAAGGGGTGGATTACGACGGCGGTTTCTCTCAACCTCCATTAAAACATCTGGCTCTCATAAACGGAGAAAGGAGCCGATTAGAAATGTTCATGGGTTGAGGAAGCGTATTTCCCTGACGTCAGGCAGCTCTTATGCAGCGGGAGTTTTATGGAGCGACCAGTGGACGGTGAGGGCGGAGGATGGTCGAGTATAGAGGGGTTTATGGGATGAAGGTGGTGTGTGGAGGAATTGAACGTGGTCTTTGGGAAAGAGAAATACATTGCTTTTGACTCGCCAACCCGCGCATAGCGGTTCGGGATACCTGAATCAGAAAAACTGGACACGGAATGAAAAAAACCCATCCAATTCGCAGAAAATTCAATATCGTACAGTTCATGATAACGAATTGAAAAAAAAAATGAATTGCTTTTAAACAATGTTAGCAAAAATATTTTCTTCCATTATAACAGAATTTTGAATACATTTACAATGATGACTAAAATATGATCAATATTTTCTGCTGCTCCAAGTTACCAAACCATGTTGAAAATTAACAAAAAAATATTTTTACAAATATTTTCGTATTTTCGTAATTTTTTAAAAACTTTATGAAGAATGAAAATACGTTTTGTTTATCAAATTTTTAACACCCATAACAAATAAATCAACATTGTTTTCCGATTTCTTCTAGGTCATTGCACCCAACGTAAAATTAGAAATATCAAATAGAACACACTCTTTTGTTACATACATTAAATAAGCAAAAGTAAGTTTTCCCAGCTCGAATACAATAAAATATTTTTTTTATTGCTATAATTTTCAAATCATACAATTTTTCTCTTACTTAAGGAAACTGATAAATGCCACACAAGGAACTTCTATTTATTACAACTTAATATTTTTCATGATGGCCAGCTTCTTGCGATCCTGAAACACTGCAGCGTGGTGCGGCAGCCGTCTGACACAGCAACATGCTTTTGAGTGGTGCGTGCACCTCTGGAAGGATCATAAATGACTTCTGGTGACTTTGAGTGGTGCGTGCACCAGCGCTTGGGACCATTGTTATTCGCAAAGTGCCAATAACTAGAGAGGATACTTCTACAAGTACGACATAGAGATACCTCCCTTCTTGATTGATTTCCCAATAGAATACGACGAATATTCACAAATCACTTTTCTTTATGACATAAATTATTCATTTGATCTCAACCTTTAAAAAATAATGCATATATTATTCTATTTTTATTTCACTTTTAAACATTAGAGTTACGACTATTTCGTAAATTTACTATTTATTCACGAAACTCTTTCCCATTATATTTTACTGTCTCATTATAACTGGTTTACTACGTAGATTTATTGCAAACTGTAAGCAAAATAAACTCAACTCGCAAACAATTAAAATAAATATTTCTTTTTTTACATTATTCGTATTTCATTCACTTAGATCGTAAAAGAAGTGAATAATTTGGTTACCGCTGTAACATATCATTGCTTGGATAAAAATCATATAATGGATTGCGAAAATGTAAGAATTTTGGATATAGAATAAAGTTAAAAAATACGGGTATTTCTAAAGCGCTATTCATAATGGACACACAAGACAAGATATAATTAAGAATAGACACGAACAAATTTTCTAAAATATATGAATGTAGGCAATGAATCATGTTTATATTTTTTATTCTTGATTTAGGCAACTAATTTAGAAATATTTACAATTGACGTACTAAATAATCATAGATTATCTTAGCAATTTAGCTGTAATATATATTCAATTACTGTAACAAGAGATGATGACCAAACGTAGTGTATACTCGACGAAACATAGTGAATTTTATATAATATAAAAGTGGAGAGATTGTCTAAAGAAAGTTTATAAAGTTACTGAAAATAATTGTGAAGTGTTTTATTGAACATTTGTCACATATAAGGAAATACAACTATTCGGACTTATATATTTGCGACAAATTCTCATTAAGTCTATTAATTTACGGCTACGCTAATAGAACCGAATCCAAACACTTTTTTCCCGCTTGAAAAAAGCATAAGAAACAATTATTTTCTAGCATGTCTTAAGGTAACATAAAAGAACTCAACTTACACGGACAAATTATAAAAAAAAGTAATTTATGAAAGAAATAAGGAAAAGGCAAATTATTTGACCAAATGAAAAAGATGAGCAATTTCACGAGAAAATAGTTTTATAAATATCTGGGCTGTATAACTAAACAAAGATGAAAGGATTCGGTTATATGATTAAATGAGTTCTCAAGTTTGGTATTTTAAAAATTATTAATAAATCCCCGGGTATAGACTAAATTGAGTTTTTAATTAACAAGTTTCAACCCCGATATAATTTCTCGAGATGCTATAGTCATTAATTGTGTTTAGTTTTAAATCGAATTTTATAATACTTATACATGTATTTTTCTTACGCAGTAAAACCAAATTTTGTTTCACGATTATTCACTGATTTCATGGAATAATTTGTGCTCGTTGATAAAACAAGATCTACATACCTTATACTGAAGGTAGATCCGGAAACATTTCAGTTTGATAATTCCTCCCGTAAGGTGCATAGCTGGGAATTTAAACCAAAGAAACGTGACCAATAAGATAAATCTAAGAGAATATATTTTTTATTTCACTTAAGCTCTTCCATTTGTAAATGAACCTGCTGAGAAGGACTTTATAGGGTGAGTGAGTGAGTGGCCATGGTGGGAGGGAGAGGGACGGAGGGAGGGGTGGTAGTCGCGTGCCACGCGTCGGTCATTCAGAGTGTGCTATCGACGCGTGTAGCAATTACACGCTCGTCACAGCGAGCGCCTACCCGTCGGAGCCCTGCGGTGGCTACGCGCTCCAAGCACGCACTGCAACTGCTGCTGAACCACAACGACGAAGCGAAGCTGCTGGCGAAAGCATTAGAAGGAAAAGTAAAGTGGTTGGAATTATGGTGATGGGGGGTGAGCATGGGAATCAAATTCATCCCCGAAGCTGATTTGTAAAATCAATTGTGAAGCATCTTCACATCCGGTCTCGTCTTTTTATCGTTGAAGCTTTGAACATACAGTAATTCAAGTATCATGAATTACCAAACGAGAGGATTAGTCAAAATATTTTCGGTAATGCTTAGCTATCATGAGGGGGACACTAGTACATTCTTATGTATAGTAAGAAACTTGGAAAACAATAATTTTTTAATATGAATGCATGATAGGGCATGAATGGTTTGGAAACAATGGCTGTAATTTAGGTATTTGATGATTAATAGAAAAGGAGCAACACATTCTCTCCTGGCAGATAACGTTCAGTATTTCTCATTTCTCAGTTAAATTCATATTTTACGAAAATAAAACTGATTGATACTTAATTTCAGAGCATCATTAATGGTTATATGAGAGAGGGAGATATAGTGACTGAAGATAAGTCATTACTCTCTGTTTTGCTACAAGTGGGAGAAGAAAAATGTGTCTTACTCGCTTCATCACATCACAAGGAACCTGATGGATGGAATACAAGCGAATAAAACTGGATCACTGGACTATTTTTTTGAGCTGCATATTAATAAAATAAATACATTAAAATCACTTCCAAAGAAATGGCTAAAAATACAACAACACACTTTTCGATTAATAAATAGACCATACAATCATTCACTTTTGATCTCTGGAGTTCCTAGGTATAGAAGCAAAGCTTTTATTTTAGTGATACAATGCATTAAAATGTTATCTTCTCCTTACCTATTTCAGCATAACAGCATATAGTCGAGCATCAATGCTGAAATACATTATGGTTTTAATAAAGTACATAAAGAAACGTATGATACATATTCTCTCATCAACACAATACCACAGCATAAATAAACCCATTCTCGTGACCTTGAGAATTCTAAATCTAATATTACGAGAGTCTTGATGTTTGTTCTTTGTAGTAATGGGTTTTGTATGAATACAGAAACAAAAAATTAAGAGAAAGTGGAATTAAATTATGTAAGAATTTTCAAAATCATTGATTATGATATTTTATACAAAAAGATGACACAAAATAATTATGAGAGAATATTTAAACAAGGTTTGTTTTGATATAACACAAAAAAACGATTTCTCATGACAGTCCTTACAATTTCTCTTCCTTGTAACACTCTCAAGACGTCGAATTGACACAGTGAACACGAATACATCTTCCTCTCAAAAGCGTCTCATCTTGCAAGAATTGTGAGGAGTGAACAATGTATACGTTGTCTTCCAGGATATTGTATTTTCTTTTCACTCGTAATAGGTAGACAAAAGTATTTTGGATGAAATTGGGTAGAGGTTGGGCAGTAGACGTGATGATTGTAACTCACTAATCCCACAGATTGAGAATTCGAACGACTGCGAAGTCAAACTCACGTGTGACGGATTTACTCGAGAAAAGTCTACTCTCACAACAGTTTCCGACCATCTCCTACATGTCGCAAACTGGAATAGTAACATAAAAATAGGAGCACGGAATATTTAACATCTTTCCTTACCTTTGCAAAAAAACTTGATACAAGCCTCGTAGGTGAAGCAAGATTGTAAAATATATAAATAAAACCAGAAGTTGATGCTTAATGTTTTTCCTGTTCATTAATGTGCACACGGCGGAAAAATTCATTTGATCATGGTGATGGAAAGAACATCTCTATTTCCGTTGAAATGTGGTTTGAAAGAGATTTTGATCCTTATCTTCATATATAAGTTTGAGGAGAAATTCCGAAAACTAGATAATCAAGTTCGAAGGAATTTAAAAATACCTGAGAATCTGGAAGAACAAGTAGAAAAGGAAAAACAAAAAGAAGAAAAAGGAGATGTTGAACAACAAGCAGATGAAGATGAAGACGACAACGATGATGATGATGAAGAAAATGATAGTGTCGCATCCGGGACGCTGGAAAGCGACGTAGCAATTAAAAAGGATAATTCGATCAAAATAAGAAAATAAAAAGGTAACATTAACGGAAGATGTAGATCCAGCCCTGCAAAGCTTCCAAGACGCACTAGGTCATAGCTATAGGAGATTCTGTGGCCTCATTTACTTCCTATATAGTGTAGGATACTGAAACCTCTATCTTTCACGTTTGAAGAACGTAATTTGTGCTGTACATCACCGCGGTTTAATTGTAATCATGATTTCCACGGATTGTACTGGTAAGTCTTCGTAATTCGCGAAAATACAGTGAGATAATGAATAAACTTAATGACAAAATAGGTGGCTACGCTTTCCCTAAAAAATATTCGTTTGAATTCTAGAACGTAGAGGAAAGCTAATTAAGGAGAAAGCTAGATTTCCACACTTCTTTAAAAAACGTTATTTCAAGTTTCTCTTGAATTTAAGTAACGAATGAATTTCCCTATTATTTTGACTAGGATCCAACATTTTCCAATTAAATAAGATAAGAAGATGTTTCTTGATATTTTGAATCATAAAACACATGCAAAACGTGTCTCACTGAAGTGGGGTCCGACGTATTGGCAGATTGAATTTCATTTTAAAGTCTTATATTTTATTATTGTTTTACTGCTTCCTTTCTCACCATAATTTCATCTTGGGAATCAAAACAGTTGATGTTTGTCAGGTAAGCACTACTCTGGATATTTAACTTAACAAAACTTGTCCTACCGTTATCAAATCCAAATTTCGAGAGACTATGATAACTATTTTTAATCATTTAGATTTAGGAGTTAATTGAATTTCGCAAACCTTACCGTGTTATTGTGACGTATGCAACGTTTTCTTTCACTTAAACAGACACACGAAGTTGATTTATGTGTCATTGTAGCAAATAAATTAGTCAATTAGTAGTCCATCAGGTCTCCCAAACTCATACGAATTACTTTATTCCTTCAGCATAGTTTTTCCTTTGTAATATAAAATGCTGCAATAGCAAGATTTTAACGAAAAACTATTTTTTGAGAAGGTAATATAATTTCGAAAATCCTCTAACTTTTCCTGAAGTACATAATTTTATTAGTATTTTGCACAGGAGAGTAATAGTGACTTCGCAGAATGATTAGTCAATTCTAAAGTCGGCTCCAGACATTCATCATTCTGCGAATCCAGAATGGCGAGCATCGCTATCCTATGTTCGCCTTTTGCTCGGCTTCCTTTGATGTGTCCATAAGACCGACCCGTTGGAGGTAGGGCGAGCACCGATATTCGTGATGCGATAAAGAGCAAGCAACACATGCACACTATTCGCTATTCGGCGAGCGATCGCTCAGGACTCGCCGAATGACGAATGTCTGGATCCGCTTTAAACACTACCCTCGCTACATCTTAGCTTTCCTTGTTAAATATAAGAGAAAGGCACACATTTTGGCAGGTACGATATAATCACACACTTTCATAACTATATATTATATGACATGATTATATAAATAATAGGCGTGAGTATTTTGTATTAAGTAAATCGTAAGGGATGTAATTACTAAGATGGAGCACGGAGTATGTTATTTTAGTGTGACAGAGTACGCGTTACTTCATTGCTCCGACATCGTGCATATTTTATGCACCAAGATCATCATACCTAGAAGGAAGCAACCTCCCAGTCTGTCCCTGTTGCTCACATTGCTCGTTGTGTGTCCCTGCAGCGGCGTTGGCCTCAGAGACTGTCGCGCAAGATATGAAGCGTACGTCGCCGACGAGCGTCAGTTTATTTCCGGCGAGTTGTAAGGGCGCTGTGCCGCTCTCGTCTCACGTAGCTTACGCAGAGGTTATTACCGGACGCAAGGCGCATGTGTGTACCTTGTGTGTCGTACCCACCCTCAACACCCCGCCTCCCCCCTCCCACGCATCCCTCAGGCGACGACGAGGAGGAGATGGAGGATGTTGGAGTCAATGAGAGGAAACTCTAGAGAAACGGTTAAGTACGCGATCTCGTCTTTGAATCAAGTCGAGGTAGAACCAAGAGGGTTCGCTAGTAGCGTTACAAATGGAGGAAGGGTGGTTATAGAGGGTTTGTAACTCGTCTTCTACCAATAGATACAGAGATTTCTTTGAACCTTATTTGAACCAATCCACTCAATTATTTAGAGAATCCTATCTTCCTTGAATACAGGGCTTATCGATCCCACATGTCGACACCTATCGGTCGTTCCCACCAAATCGATTCAACAACTCAACCCTCACCATAGTCATAAGCGTTTATGACCAAACACTGTGCGAGTACATTATTGTTAATAGAGGGTATTCGTGTTTTTCATTCGTGTTACGATACAAAATATAATTTTGAAAATATTTTAAGTAAAATACCTCGTAAAATAAATCTCAATTACATTTCGTGTGATGGTGGATATCCGTCGCGTCATTTGCTACACGTGACACTAACCTCGGAGGAACTCCATATTTGTGTACTACTTGTGACTAGCAGACAGACTATTCTGAATGTAGGTTTCCGTAATTCGGGAAGTCTCCAAGGCGGATAATTCGGGAGTAACATCAAAAAACTAGAAACCTCCACCTTCTCAGTTTACTTGTCGATTGAATTAATAATAATTAACCCTATTAGTGCTTAGAAAAGATAAATAAGTTAGTAAGTATACAAATTGTTTTGAATTTGATTCGATGGAAATAACACACACAATATACCTGTACTGTATTTCACCTACAAACGCATGGGAACACAATAACATTTAATTTAAGACTTCCGTCTCGTGTAATTTGTGTTGGGTATCACACAAGAAAGAGTTAATGTAACTTTTTCTTATGTGATACTAAAATTGTAAAATACAAAATAAATAAACAAGTAAAGACTCCATATGATCACGTCAAAAATTGCATCACTGTAATCTTCATAACAAAGAAGGAATTATTCCGTCAATATATTTACGCATTCATCCAAAACTTGATCGATTGATTTCGGACCTAAATTGGAATAAAAATGTGAGAACGATTAAGACAAAATAATTCACCAACTTAATTTTCAAAATTCTAGTAATAAAATCGTGGGATACGCAAGAAAACTGTCCGAATATTACACTGTAGCCAGACGATAAAACGAAGTTTTAAAATTTGATTTGTATTTATCAATATTTTTTTCTTTACGAATGTAAAAATGAGTCTTACTCTCATTTATTTATAAATTTCGTCAGTATTTGCGTAATCTTTTGAATACTCTTAACGACCATTTATAGACGAATACTTAGGATTATGTAAATTAATTGTATAGAAACAGGTATTAATTTAAATAATCAAGTATTTGCCAGTAAATGATCATTAAGAGTAATCAAAATATTACTCTCCTTTATGTCCAACAGTTTTATTCGCGATCTTGTTGTTCGTTTACTGTAGTCTTAGAACCTACAATTTTACAAACAATGTTAAGACCCTAGACGAAGATACTTTGAAATGACAACACGATGTATTAAGAAACAAGAAGTTGTTAATAAAACAATCAATAAGATACGTTTGTAAATAGTATTTCTGTGCAAACTAAATGTCTCTTCATCGTAAATTCTTTGATTTCCATTTTTGTGTCTTCATTTAATCAGCTGGAGAAGGAATACTCTTATTTACATCTTCAGATATTAAATCCTTGAAACCACAGACACTCCCAGGATCTTTAAAGCCACACACATACCCATATGACAATGTTTTCGGGGATTTTCGTAACATTAAGAATACAACAAAAGCCGTTTTAAAGTAGAATAAACAGATGAAACAAATCTACTAGTAAGTATCACAAGCAAATAAACTCCAGCTGTCATTTGTCACGAACAACCAATTGTCTCTTTCTTCACATCCGCTTCGGTTTCCCTTTCCATTAGGCTCGTGGAAATAATTATGAGGCTTTCGAGCAGTTTCAAATGAGACAGAAAAACACTGAATTAGTCAAACTGAATAAGCTTATTGCATGTTATTAGTTCTCAATCGTTTGTATGTTTTTTTTTACTTTCATAATTGTTTCCTCAAAAGAAACAATTATTTTTCTTCCCTATTCGGAACTCCAAGATATTCTTGTTCTGGCTAGAAAAATAAAATTTCTTATTCCTTATTTCATCTTCAATGCCGATTATTCACGTAATAGACTCCTTGTTTCAGAAAATCAATTTCACGAGCATGTTTACCAGCACAACATCCAATTCCCCAAACCTACCTCTATTCTAAAGCTCGATATTTTAGACAATCTTCAAAATGTACGGACCCCTACAAAATTCCCCTTCATACGTACCCCTACAAAATTTAGATACATTACTTTCGATCAAGAAAACTCCCAAGAAAATGGACTGAAATGATAGAAAAGAAAGATGGTGCACGTATATGCAATTTCACATTGAAGCAGAAACAATATCAGGAATGAATGCGGTGATTTGGAGGGAACTTTACGCTTCAATTGACAGCATGTGTACTGACGATTCTGAAAGTGAAGGAATATATGGAGCGGGAAAGAACGGAAGTGGTGGAGTCCCACAAGGGACTCAAAAGGGAACGACGACGTCCCATAAAAGCTAATGTTTATGATCCGAGGGACTACTATGCTCCGTCCCCCTCCAACCACCATTTGCTTCTTTCTTCCGCTGACGCCCTTCAGCCAGCGCGACTGCTATTGAACTATCAATTATTGAAATAGTGAAGACTTAAGGAGGGAAGTCTCCTTTTCTTTTGATGTGGTGAGATATGCACTTCCACGTTTTTTTATTCTTTTACTTTGGTTTGCCAAATGAATGTTATGAAAAATTATGTTTATCATATAGAACACGGAAAAAGAAAATAATACACATTTATTGATTTTTAATCACACAATTATCCACAACAGAGCGGAAAACATGTTTTTGGGCTAACCTATGAAGTGATTTGAAATTTATTGCAAATGCAATCTACAGTTTTCGTGAAAATATTCACCCTGTTTTCTTGTATAGTATTACATCCAGCTTGCCACAAATCCCAATCTAATTCGTAGCGCTTCCTAAATATACAGACTAGACTTAGCCACTAACTGATTCTGGAATCTAACACCGTTGAGTCCGTATTCATTCGTTCGATTGTGTAGTATGATGTATACCATACATAATATTAAAAGTCATTATGTTAATGTACGAAGACAAATTATTTATTTTCTAATAAAACCACTTCATAATTTAAAATTCATTGCAGGTTTAGATGAGATATCCCATCTATGACATACCACATCCAAAACCTAACACCTATAGGTCACGAACTCCTATCTATAAGGAAGGAATGTAATTTCCAAAGACTTACAGAAAAACTTTCCTTCTTCTGAATATGTATCTCACATCCAATTCTAGGGTACTCACATTCATAGTGTTTTCTCAGTATATAATTGTTTATATTTTTTTAGAAACACCGATGTTCTTGAGTAAAACTTTTTTGGAGAATACATGTATGAAGGTACCGTTGATAACTGGAATCTATGTTGAATAGCATCATATATCCGCATGCAGCAGGTCTCAAAGCGAGTTTCGCGAACAGCAGTGAAACTGTGCGTAGAACGAGGAATTGCAGCAACTGGGCAGCCAAGCAGTAAACGATGCAGCGACCACGGACAGGTGGGTAATTAAGCGAGGCGCAGGTATCAGTCGATTAGCATCACGCTAGTCAATGCTTCCTTCAGTATCATATGTGGCCAAAGCTTCCGGCGGAATTTGCCTCCGTCTGCAATGTGCCTCTGTTTCACATGTTACGTTTTTAATCGTGTTTCCTGACGAGTTCTTCGAACCTTTATGTGATGAAATGAAGACACAAGAAACACAAATTAAAAGAAAGTTGATAGAAGGGTATATATATTATTTAGAACCATAATATATAATAGAAGATAATATACTCCTTTTATAACAGTCCATGAATGTCTTCTTTAAAAACATTTATGCATAAAACTATAATTCCACATTCTCCTCTTTTACTGGAACACGGTCCAAAACATTTTAACCTTTCTAAACCTCTTTGCTTCCTTCTTACATCGTCTACTCCTTCATCTCCACACTTATGTCTTCCCAATTAGTTATTCTAACTCTTATCCAGAAGTTTGTGTGTGTGTTTTACTAAATAAAAATCTATTGGTATTATGTCAATATTATAACTCGTACTGAACTATTTTTATTGAGTGTTGTGAAATGTTAAATCCGCCTCCGCCTTGGGGTCCTTGATGGGATGGTCCCTTACTTGCTTCCGGAGAGTAAATTAATTTAATGTCCTTCAATTGGTCATACGCAGTTTGTAACTTTTTGACAATACAGTTTATTAAAAAACTGTTCTCTAAGTACAAAATTGACTCTAAGTACTCGACTCCATTTTTGAATATTTCAATTTCGATCTATTTCTCTATCCACTATATCGTTAGCGGATCTATTCATGTCAATTAATACAATTCTATCCTCAGCGCACACTTTCTCGTCAATCATCTTTTCTTTATTTATTCTCCATCTATCTCACTCCATTCGTCTCTTCGCCCCATTAGCATGTGCATCGGCTGCATGTATTCCTCTCCCACTGACCACTGTGCAGCTACGTGCTCCGAGCCATGGCACGTCGCCACTTGAGCGCATCGAAGCGTCCGATGCACCAACGCGTGCGCATTGCAAGTGCGGCGCGTAATTTGTGTGACCGGGTCGCGGCCCGCGAGCCATTTCTCGCGCGAGTGAACGACATAGTACGCCCTGAACTACGTCTCACTCACCTCATACTTCACAAGCATGACCGCAGTATTTGCCGTGCCGAAAAATCAACTACGTAAATGTTTCATTAATTTTATCCATCAAGAATGCATTATAAATCCGACGGTGACATTCATTTGATTGACTGAGTAAATAACATAAATTATGTTGCACTATTTAACGTCGAAAAGTGTTCATGATTTTAATTTTGTTCTTTTAAAAATACATGTTATTTCAAAGACTCCTTACAATTCACAGAAACTTTTCCCAAGCATGAAAAAAATAGTAAAAATAAGAAATTCTTTTTGTACTCGAAAATGTATCTTTACTACGCAGCAAAAAAATAGAATTAGAAAATAATCTTTGAAGTACACATAATATTCCTCCGTAACAGTATATCAACGTTAATAGACTAGANTTTTTTTTTTTTTTTTTTTTTTGGGGGGGGGGGTTGGGGGGTAATTTCAAGCCTTTTGTATTTTTATTATATCTTTATAATTAGTAAACGTATCTCCATCCAACAAAAGATAACTCATCTTAAATAAATCAATCAACTTTTCTTGGAACATTATCTAAAGAAAAAATATTGACAAGGTGACATTCCCCTAATTCGGTGAACATTTGTTCATATTGGTGGATTCTGTGCTCATATTTTTATGGGCTGTGGAATAAAAAAAGGATTGATTGAATAAAAATAAATGAACTAGATTAAAGAAATAAGATTAAAATTAAAATGTAAATCACAAAGAAACTATTTTATACCACACAACATTTTGTGATAAAAGTCAAGGAGGTTTGATTTAAGTAAAAATTAGGTAATGGACAAACTATAAAGATACAATAATTCTGAACCGTATGTCAGGATTGAATGAGAAGGATAACATGACTGACTTAATATCAATTCCAATATTTTTACGATTCTTTGTAAAGCAAAGGTGACGCTTAAATCAATCTTTAACATAGCCCACTATTTCTCTTTGATGGATGAACGCTTAAAACAGTATTTCTTAAGAATTGTTATAACTGTCCTGTGCCTCAAAATATACCTACATTGATTTTAAGTGCATGAATTAACTATTTACGACTGCAACCCGACATACGAACAATGTATCACAAGACGTGGATCTCTTTAGTTTTGCCTTAGATTCCCAGTTTACGTTTCTCAGAAACCTACAAACTCTCAGCAGCGATATAACTAATGGAACATCACACATTTCAATACCGGTAAAAACACTTGAATAAGAAGATGAAGAATACACATGCTCCATAAGAATTTTTTACGGCATATTTCATGTATATTACTATACATACAGAAAGAAAAAAAACATTTTCAGTTCATTTACATAGACTGTAAATTTATATAAACAATTTTTGTAGAAATAATCCTGGAATAAGGATTATGGTACTAAGTAAAACTATTTTATACATATTAGATTAGATACTAAATTTAGAGAAAAACCAGATAAGATGATAAATTTTCTGAGGAAAAAGTATTGTTGTGCTGAGCAGGACTTACAACTGATTTCCTAATTCGAATGGTTTCCGTTCTTCACTTTCAAGTTAATGTCGTGGTGTCTCGTGATAATATATGAACTATAATTCGATAAAATCGATGTTAGAATCTCTTATTAAGAGACGAAAATGTCAAGAACTGCAAATTTATTTTATTCTCAGTATTTCTAGAGCAAACTGTATGCTTCAGTTTAAAAATGTATTGTACGAGGAACCATTAATTATATAAAGACGAGAAAATATCATTAATAGAAATACTTATTTCGACCGTTCACCTAGACTTTTTTACATTCAATATCACACCATCAACAATCGCCTGACGATGGCAGTAAGCAACTGTTGAGACGTTGTGATGGTTGATTTTAAAAATGACGACATACAAGGTCGAATATATTTCTATAAAATAATGATAGTAGACGTGAACAAGGAATATATCAAAATATCAATAATCTTTTCCATTTCTTCTTCCAAAAATAAATAATGTAAAGGACACCAAATTATCTTTGTGTTACTATACTGTTGCCTTACTTGAATTGGGATACTAGGTTAATTTTTTCTTCAAAAAAAGAAAGTAGTTATCCAAATATTCATTAAACACTCCGAATTAGGGGAATAGGATATTTGACAAATTACAAAAATTTACATTCCCTTTCATGGAAATTTCAACAAATGGATAGGTCGTTACGCTCTACAATGAAGAATTTAGAATGATACTTATTAGTGTAACCAAGCAAACAGACTGTAGAACATGCCTAAGATTTGTTTTTCTTCCTGCATTTCCTTCACTAATGTGACACATATTATTAATTTACAATCGTTTCTTCAAAGCACAATAAGGAAGACCACGTCTTAAAGTGCGTTTAATATTCATTGAATCTCCATTCCCACAAAAGATTTTTCAATTACGAAGGCTTTCACATTGAAACTGAAAACAAAAGCTATTCCATTCCACAAGTGCGTCTCCTTTATCGATTCAGACCGTTATTCCTTCAATAGTAATTGTGTAAGCACCAATTACGGTCATCGATTCAAAGAACGAAAAAGCAGAAAATAGATAGCGCGTCCCTTACTTTCTCTTCGAGGCGAAGGATGTACACAAACCATTTTGCCTCAGGGAACAGAAGTCTATGGCACCTTTTCAGCGTAATTCCACCTCGAAGATGCACAGAGAGAGAGAGAGAGAGTTACAGCTGAAAAGAACTCAATGAACTTTATTAAGAATAGGGGTACGAAGAGAAATCAAAGCTAATGACTTGGTTCATAATATGAGTGTAACATCAGGACCAGTGCAGTCTATAGATTTTGAAATATTAACATTTTCAAGCATTTTGCTGGCCGGAAATTCCTAAGGAGATTAAGGGTCGGGTCAGTCGCCGCCAAATAAGGAAAAATACCCGCCACTAAGCCTTCCCGTTCATTGTGTAGAGGTTGAACAGTTTCCATCTACTTCTGAAAATTGTGTAGGAATGCCCTCAGAAGAATGTTGCAGAAGCGCGTGGCGAGTGTGAATGGAATATTTCCAGCGGATAAAGAGTGCTCAGTGCGTTAGCGAGGGCGTGATCACGTGACCTCCGCTTCTGTATATATTGGGATGATTGAAGATCCTCAGAGACTTTTGAGACTTTCTGCGGAAGTGTATGGAAGTACCCAGGTTATTTGAGATGTGACTTGGTTAGTGTTGGTCGTCAGACCACTGAGAATTGCTGCGGTAATTCAATTACATTGCTACTAGGCGCGAATGACGTAACTTGGAACAGTTATTTCGGGATAGCAACTTGTAAATTTTTGAGTTTCGGATAATCTGGGTAGATTTCCGAGTTAATTGATAACACCAGTATTTATATCTGTGTGTAATTGTTGCTTTCAGATAGCAACATAACTGTGTAATAACAAATTCAAACTTGTATTTATGATTTGAGAGTTCGTTTCAATTTGACTTGTATTGAAGGAATATTTTATTGTTATTACACGTGTGTTTGATTGCTTGAGGAAACCAAGCTGGTGGCAGCGAACTCTACCGTAAAGGTTGTGGTTTATGGTTGAATCCCGCTTCTATCAAAAAAATACCCACATCGCATCTGGGCTTGCGGTGTGCCGTAACAATGAGCTGCATTGCGTTCGGAAAGATGAAGGTATGCATTTCCAAAGAGTTGATGCCTGTATTGCTGAAATGATTATTCACACACTAAAATTACAAAAAAAACTAACAAACAGAAAGTACTAATTAGATGTTTGTTTTATTTATGTAATAGTGAAGATAATATAGAAATGCAAGTAAAATATATCAATAGACCAAATTTAAAAAATTAAGAAAAAGGAACGGAGATCTACGTAGATAATATTTATTAATATTTCAACTTAATTTTAAATATTTTCCGTTAAGAAACGTGTAAAACATTAATTATTTTGTTTGCTACCAATTCTTGTGTTTCTAAGCAACATTCGACGATGACTTGTTAATAAGTTTAAAAAATAAAAGTTAAAAAATAGGAACTGATACAAATAGTTTTCGTAGAGAATCAAATGAATCAAGGGATTGCGTATTGTAGTTTATATGATTCCTGATTAGAATTAATTTTTAGAGTTGAATAATTTTGGTTTTAAGAAATCTAATCTCATATGTGAAGATGAATGTCTTTCTACTTGTCGTAGTGTCTGTTATTTGTGCAAATCTACAGTTTTCCAATAATGTTTAACAATGTTTGGATCATTTATTATGACCTGCAGTTGTCTCGCAGTAGCTTGCTTGTACAAGGGACACGCTAGACATTGTGGAGCGTCTGTCTTTTGAACCTCCTCCTCCTCATCCTACTTCCTCTCGCCGTGCCCTCACTGGGCGCCCGCGGGCGGCGCACAGCGAAACCGGAGAACCACAGAGTGTACATTGGCAAGCACAATGGCCTGACCGGAGCGACGCTGCGGTTGTGCCAGAGAGACGGGGACTCGAGCGAGTGCGGTGAGCTGGAGTGCCCCAAGGCACCGACATGAGCTCTGCAAGGGCCGCGGTGGACGGGTGTGAGCTCTTTGGGACACGGCTTCTACGAGTTGCACGAGCCGTAGGGCACGAGCATCACACACTTGCTAAGGTTACTGCTGAGAAGTCAAAAACTACAATGCTGGATTTACGAATTATGCTGTTTTCCCACAGCCATGATACCTTAATTTACTAAACCATAAACACATCATTACTGCAAAACTTAGAAAAATGAATAGTACAGCATAGTAATATTTTTAAATATAATTTATTTCCTGCAAAGTCCCCTTCCTTATCTCTCGGTGTCAATAAAAAAATGAAAATGAAGAATATTCTTTTTTTTTCCTATCACGATTAACTATCCTCGTTTTATAAATTGAATTCACAAGGTATAAATAGCAAATTAAATCAGTATTAATTTTTTACTAGCTGAATGAACCCAACGTTACCCAAGAGAATAAAGCGGTTGTAAAGTAAAGTCATTATTCATCTCACCGATCTTGAAAACCAAAAATTAATATTGTTCATTTTCTATTATTTTGACTAGTCAAACCCCCTGTATGGTCTACTTCTAGAGGTGTTAGTGTGTCTTATCCTCTTAAGGGCTGCGGATAGCTTTTCCTTTTTAGCAGGAGGATTTTTCTGACCACTTTCCTTCGAAGGTAGTTGGATAAATATAAATTATTAGAATATGGAAAATATGAATACATATTTATGATAGAAATAGAAAAACATGACAATTTATGGAAAATGGGAGGTTTCTTTTCAAAATGAGATGATAGGAGTCATTTTCCTCTTATTTTGTACGTCAAGTGTGTAGTATTTCTCAAGAAGTGCTAAAATTATGCATATAGGGGTGGAAAATAGGGGATGGAGGTGGATTATTGAAGTCTCTTTTACACATCTTTTAGGTTTAAGGGCAAATGTGCATAATTTCAACATGGTCGAAAAAAAATTGTAATTCGTGTAAGAGACAAACATTAATAAATGAGATTAATTTCCGTAAACTAAAACTAGTTGCTATTTCTTCAACTTAAAAAATTAACTCAAAAGCACTCCACAGCATATTAACTACAGTACGTGATTTCTTGATTCATTTGATTATCTTCGAAAACTTCATGTACATTTTCCTTTTTTTTAAAAATTTTTCAAATACTTATTTAAGCAAGTCACAGCTGAAATCGCATGCATTTATTAACAAATCATTGTATAATATGTATCCATGGATTTACTTTAAAGTAATATAATCTCCCAATTCATAGAAGTTATTGATTCCCACGGGATAAATAACACACATTAAATAAATGTACAGATATTATCAGATTACTGTCATCTCACACAAGAGCGTGAATTTGTATAAAGGGAGAGTTAATCAAAGACTCACAATGAAGCGCTGATTGCGCCGCAATGGATCATTTCAAAGCGTGTATATTTATGATTCGAAATCACTGAAGCATCGAATGAAACAAATGAAGACTATTCATCATGTGTAATAAAGAAAAACGTTCAAAAATGAAATCACTCAACCAACTTGACCTTTGATGAATGGCAGTAAAAGAAAACTTTTTTCTCCGGTAAAAAAATGTTGAGTAACGACAAAATAAAAGTGGGAATTGTTGTAAGGAAGTTTAGAAACACTCGACGACGACAAATTATTTAGAAGTAAAAGAAAACAAAAAAATAGAAGAAAAAGGCAGCACAAAACACAAAAACAAAAAGAAAATCTGTTTGTTGGTTAGTTAAAAGTAAATGTTGAAATATCTTTGTGAGAAGGTTGAACAGTTTGATATGGCAAAAAAACACGAAATGGTTTTCCTCATTAATGTAGTAATCCCAAGTACATTTAATTCTGAGCTCTAATGAAAACAATCTAGATCAATTGGACCTTCTATTTTGTCCCGAAACCCATGATGGAAATGACTCAAATAATCGTATACTGACCTGAGTGCAAAAGAATAGAACAATTACATAAAGAAGTTATTTTAAAAACTCTCGCATAACAAAATTAGGGATTGAGTGCAATCTATACTTGTAACTGAGTCGAATTCATGACATTCAACCTTAATGTCCATACCCTTTTCAATTGTCTCAACCGATCCCTGGTGTGGATCGAGAAATGAGCCTATAACCAATGAATAAAATTACATAACTACAATATCGAGGTCACATCAGGTTTCTAGTTGTAACCAGGAATTTGTTAATAATCTATAAGTAATATCATAGATACATCATAATATTAACTAAGTATTTTCGAGGAATTTTCTAGTCCTCCCTTTTTTGTGGTATAATTTGTTTACGAATATATTAATGTATGTATTTTAATATAAGTACGTATTGTTATTTAAGTATAAATTGTTATTTAGGTTTTATTATCATGCATTATGTATTATTTTTTTGACGGTGGTAAGGAGGAAGAACCTGATGGCTTGAGTCAAACCACGAAATAAAAGATTATTATTAAAACAAAATGTAGAAGACAATAATAATAAATAAAAGAATTTACGTTTCCGTCTATAAATAGACCACATGATTTAATTTAAAGGACCTATGCTCTTATTGAATGCTCTGTGAGAAAGGAAATGTTTGAGATTATTGTCTATCAATTTTAACTTCAAAGATGATAAACATACGATTTTTTTAAATTTTACCATATCATTACAGATGTATTTACCAAATCATTAGAAATGAATTCACACTCTACCAAAATTGAATTATTTTAAAGAAGTAAATAAATTACACACAGATCATAAGTGTCAGTCTAGAAAAGCAGAAGATACAAGTGTGTACCACTTGGTGCTTCGGAGTTAGAGCGGATGCAGAAGCCAATATGACGCCATCGAGAGCATCAAAACTGACAGAGATCCGGAACAGGAAGACATTGTTCTGTAGTAAGAGGCTTTCGCCAAGAGTCGCGTCTCTAAGGAGATTGTCTCTTGTGTGTTAGAAATAATACGTAATATTTAAGGTTTCCATTATAAGGGTGCAAGGAAAGGATATATGGGTCCAGAAACCTTGTCAAAGCACTACATACGACATTTAGAAACAGTTAATTATTTCGCGTCTTCCTGGTTATGGTTCCAAAATGGTTCAAAGAAAGATTGATTATTGGATAATTACAAATTATTTGCCTACGTTTCCATTTTGTTTAGCACAACAAATACAACTAATCCTTTCGTAATTACCAAATAAAATATAAAAGAAAGCAATATAGAGAAATCAATAAAAATACGCTGACGAATACTAGAATGTGGACCGAGGAGCGGAGACATAAAGAGATCTAATATTTTTCTTATTCTAATAGCATACAATCGATACTTGAAAGGATCTTCTTTAGACCTCCTTTCTCTCTTCACCATTTCAGCCTAAACGTTGTGAAAAAATATAGTAGATTTGATTTAATTTTTTAATAAAATAAAGTCACAGAGGTAGTCTCCTTCTTAACGTGGCTAATGTGTTCGTTTGCTACGCCGTAATCCACGGTTTCATTCCCGTAGGGGCTAAGAAATCTTATCAACTTTTCGTTTCAAATTCTTACTTCTTAGAAGAATATGTTTATATACATGGGAGGAAGGAAGGGTTCTGGATGATTAGATTATGACGAAAGGGAGTATTGATGGTGTTAGGGTCGATAACATGTTTGGAAAAGATCTCGAAAAAGCCATGGAATGTCAAAAGATGGGAACACGACGTATCATGGAAATATATTTGATGTATTTCAGAAGAAAAAAATCGCATTGCGATTATTATGTGATTTAAATAAATTGAGAAAAATGTCTTAGTTCATAAGGCTGTGATGATAAAAATAATTATTTATGTTTACACAGTCTTTATTTTTGTTGTCCCGTTTCCATCTCTCTAGACATTTCGAAACTTTTTTCTCATTTTATATACTCTCTCTCTCTCTCTCTTTATGTATTTCTATGCTGCGTTTCAATATTGTTCATTTATAATATTTTCCTTTAAAATTTTACATTTATAAATATAAATTTATTGTCAAAAAACAGTACAAACTGCGTATGACCACGTGGAGGACAATAAACTAATTTACTCTCCGGAAGCAAGCAAGGGACCATCCCATCAATTCCGATCAAGGGCCCTAAGGCAGAGGCGGATTCAAAAATTTCAGCAAAAGTTCCTAGATAAGATAAAAAGTTAGCTGCGAGTTATAATACATATATAATGTCAATATGTTTGTAATTTAACGCAAATATGTTGGTAAATTTACATGTACAAATTATTATCGAACTATAGATTATTCTGAGTATAGTGTTTAAAAATCATAAGAGTTTGAAAAACACTAAATTTACGATTTATTGTTACAATAAACACGCCCCTAGACAAAGCCTAGAAAACCTGTATAAGAAACCCGCCTCTACCCGAAGGAAAAACGGAGAAAAACCCGGGCCATTTATATTATGTAATTCCTCCATGTAATTTTCTCTAGTTTTATCAAACTTTTCTTCTCTTTTTTATCAAATTTGTGTTGTCCCTGGTATTGAAAATGTCACGTGCCAAATATTTCTTTCAGAAATCTCGCTCTCTCTGTGCCATACAGATAGAAATCCCATAAAACTTATACATTTGTTTCATCACCTCTTCTGCATAGTCAGGATACCTCTTCTCTCTTCCCTATTCCAAACAAATATTCATTGAAGTTTCCAAGATTTATTAAATATTGAGAAGCTCCGTAGGGCTAAGTTTAAACTACTTCCTATTTCCACGACTGAAATCAGCTTTTAAAAAATGGTAAAAATGTGAAATATGTGTAGATACTGTCTCTCTCTCTCCATAATGTATCATGTTTAGTGAGTAAACCCAAGCAGAATTGGGATCCAGAAGCGCTCGTTATCGTGATACATAATTTGTCAAAACTAGAATACTATATAGCAGAAGCACACTGCAACGTTTCTACCGGAGAAGGAAAGCTTAATCTGCCTGTGTTTCACGCTTCGCCGACCGCCCTCGCACCACGACGTGTTTCAAACGGAAGGAAGACTTCCACATCCGTGATGCATGCACTCCTCGCGGCGGCGGACAGCTGAAGCGAATCGGAGAACCTTGCGTTGAGCAGCTAAGCGACGCACAGCGCCTCAGAGTTTACCAACTTACATCGAGGTAAATACAATTACTGGAGGTAATTAGGGGCGCAGCCGTGCACGTGTGAGACGCGTGGGGTGCTAGGGCGACGGCAGTTGTTATGGTTCTCTTTCGCGGTTCGCGCTCCGGTAGGCAGCGCCAAAGTCGCATTTGCTTAGTTGTCATGGTAAACCCGCTTTGTGTTTACCAATGAGAGTATTAGGGTAACTCAAGACATTTATGGTTTTCTATAAATTTGAACCAAGTAGAGTACCGTTGATTTATGAGTGTGTGGACTTCTTCAAATATTCACAAAAAATACATGAAGTAATTTTTTTTACAAAAACCTCACGAGTACATTCGGAAAACAAGGACGAAAACACACATTCATTTTCAGTAACCAGCATGCAAGGACCCCATTATTTGTAGAATATGTCAGTGACAAAATGGATCAGATACATATTTAAAATAATTAAAATTATAAATAAAACAGAAAATAAAAAAATAATCACACGTTAAACAGCAATTCGTTTCAAAAACGTATTCCAAAATTGAATATCAGTATTAAAAGTAGTATTCATCTATACCATAAATAAATAAAATAATCACACAAAATCTTGAAACAAACCTCTTACAGAATTATAAATGGGTCAAACCGTTACCTCATCATATCGCTTACGGTTCACAGAGAGCGAAAATCTTCGACATTTTGAAAGAAAATACGGCGAGCATCACGCTCCTATCTACTTGAGTCTGGGGATAGAAGTGGACACTCGTATTACGTTCAGTAGGAGTAAAAATTCCTCATGTCCACACTAAGAAAATCCCAGCTATTCAACTAGAAATTTAACGCTCTTCCCCTCGACTTAAAAACAGTGAATAGGAAATTGAGAAGAACGAAGAAAATGGGGCGAACATGAATGGGAAAAAATAGAGGGGAAAAATGAGAAAGGGATAATTAGACTCCAAGCACAAGGACCAGGCAAGAGATTAGTGATTCATAAGGCCTGGGACGCAGACGTCTTGATACACGTAAGGACCGTGGAGTCTTGAACGTTACTGATGAAGAAAGTACGTAGAGCCAATAACAACAGCACTCGCGAGCAAACGATCGAACTATTTGCAGGTGGAGCAGCAATTTGGATACGCGACTGTTCCGATGTAACTCCGAAATCCGCTTGTTTATTGAGCGTACGCTTCGTTTAACCACACGACGCTTGTCAACAATCTCGTTGCAACCGTGTAATCCGGAGTGAGTCATAGCGCGGCTTGTAGCTGGTTCCGTGCGATACAAGAATGTAGACAGGGGCGGAGAAATAACATGTGTCCTATTAAACAACGAGCTATAACAAGTATAGTTTATATGTGCATGCAATATAGTAAACTCTGATGAAAAATATCATAGGACCCGATGGAGTTAACGATACGATATATTCCACTCGTACAGTTGCTTGTTCATACCATAGTAAACATTGAATATATGGACTATAAAGCTTCCCTCAAAATAAAATTTGTTTATCTCTCAGTGACATGGCGTAGTCAATACAGTTCATATATATGCTGATAATAAGGATCCGTTATTTGTAGGACTTTCACGCAATAGATACTTACGCATATAAAATGCATAGAAATTTCATAGAAATTTCATAGAAAGAGTCTTGCGAGTTGCCTACAGGCATAATTTTTTGTCTTTAAATAATAAACAAATTGTTCTCCGAGAGAAACTAGAACTAAATTTATAAAGACCTTCTACCCAGGCATTTACATCAAAATCTCTTTTGACTTTACAAATTAGACACACTTATACCCATAATGAAGAAATTCCTCGCTTAATTGTATTATCACAGATTCATCTGAAATAAAGTTTTATGATACTTAAGTTCACATGGCGATGAAACTTCATCACCACTTCTTTACTTAGTCGTAATTGGACCCACACATACAATAAATGTACTAGCATACGGAACCGGAAATCAATGCTAAACTTCTCAAATATAGTTACCTCGACACAACTTTGTTTTATTGTAGCATTTGTAAATGGGAAATGTAGAGTGCTATTGAAGCTTATCTACAAGGAGCGATAGGAGTTGGGTGGTAGGTCATTGTTAGTAGATGGGTCGGTTAGCTGGGTTTACCAACAACTTGACCCACGTGGAAGGGTTAGTAGAAATTGTTAGTAGAAAAGTAGAGCTATATGAACTGGGACATTAATATAAAAGCTACAAATGTTTTCTGACCCCACCTGGAATTGAACCCCGGATGACTTTGTGATGAGCTAGAGTGTTACCACCTGAGCCACGAGGGGCTCTGAGGGGTCTCTGACACAAATAGTGAAGATATGAAGATTTCAATGTATCTTAAGTAAAAACAAAACCGCAAAAGTATACATTGCACTCACCCATATTAGACCGATATCGAGTTGTATTCGTAACTGAACTTACCTGAAAATAGAAATAAAACATTAGTCATCATTGTTATCCAGAATTTAGAAATATTAATACAAAATATAACATAATTTAAGTAGATAAAAATTCAATCAGTTTTACATATATTCGAAAAATCTTAGAGGTAATAAGGGAAATATAGCCAAGACATGAGAAATTATTATGCAGAAGTTTTGCTTTTATCATTGCTCCTAACATTCTTAAGAAAACATTAAAAAAGGGCAGGTGGTAATTTGCGTAAAAAGATCTTGCACATCATAAAAATTTGAATTACCAGTAGACTGGTTACAAAGGAATCATAATTCTGTTTTAAATTGTAATTTTTTTGTGCTTCATAGCAAATGAAATGAGATGTTTGTCGAGAGAATGATTCTGCTTTGTTCTATTATCCTCATCGCTATCCGTATTACCAAACGAACACAGTATATAGAACACGTAACATTCGAGAGAGATAGAGGGAGTCTGAGATAATGTTAGGGCATAGATTTATTTAACTTTATGTAACATTTTTCAATTTCAAATATTATATTTAACTACGATGTATAAGATATTAAAATACAATAAACATGAAACAAATCCAAAACATACGAACGTTAACTAAACATGAATTGTTGACGAATTCCCTCTCTTATCATGCTCAAATAAGTAACTACAGCAAATAATTTTTGGTGCAAATTACAAACCTCTTTATATAAAAGTAAAAATAAATGTAAAATAATGTTTATTCGAATTCTTTGTTGTGGAGGGAGGTAGTGGAGTTCTTGAAGCAATGCTTAATATGTTTGCGGGCTGAAGGTTTGTATTACAATTGCATTATGTAAGGAGTAAAATGTTCATATAACACATTATGTAATTTATGGACGGACCCGTAATATTCTAAGAAATACATTAATTACATTAATTTGATCCTTTCCATTAATTAATATCCGATTACATTAATTTGAAACTTTTGCTCATTTACGTAGAACATCTCGCTAACAAAACTCTCTCGTTTGTTCGAATTCCGTTTGCGAACACTGCACTCTGTCGTTGGAAGCAGACTCTCTCAAATCAGAAATTGAACTTTCGGTATTCGCAGTTCGTGGATTTAGAGACACGTCTACGAGTGCGGACAATGCATCCAGTAAACATTAAAAGAGAATAAGGGCAATGTTCGAAGGGGAGAAGGTAGGATGTTCCTCAGTCGTGTACCCGATGCCCCAATAGAAAGTACACAAGTCAGAGAAAAAGAGTGCAAAAAAATTACGGAAACTGACGAACAATCTATTGATACATTGAAGACAGTTTTCTCTTTTTATATATTCCCTTTCATACCTAGAAAATATTGGATGAAATTCGTTTCTTCCGGTGAAAACCTTTGGCATTAATGATGAAAAAACAAAAGATAATAGAAATAATTTTAAGTATTTTTTTTCTCAGATAACTATCTTAGTCCATAAATGCGTGGTGATGGGAACTATTGTATAATTTTTTGTCAATTGCATTAATTGTGAAATTTAAATATTTTGTATGATGTAATCGAGATTTCTTTTCTACAAGCGATAAGAAATACATACTCGTATAACGAGGGACCTGACTAAAAATAGTACATCACAATGATACCAAATTTAAAAAACTGCCCTTCTGCCCTTGCATCATCTATCCTTCTTTCCCATCCCAAAGGACTTCAGTTTCATTCTTATTTCTCCTCCTTTTTCCTCCCACCCTTCGACGATGGAGACTGTCGTCTCGGTCGGAAAAACCGTCCTCTTATTTCCGTAACTCCATTAATTCGGAGGCCGTCGCCACCGCTCCTTCCCCACACCTAAGCCACCCCTCTGGAGGATTTTACCCTACCACCAGCCTCTCCAACACGGCAGCTGGAGCGTGAATCCCGGTCCATGAACACTGAACGAGCGGGCGACCGAAACCGGGATTGTTAAGGGAACTCGTACAGTTCGCGTAGGAAATGAATGTCGCACAAATATCTACAAACGCGAAAACTCACAAACACCTCAATAAGAATTCAAAAATAAAGGGGAAAGGAATGTTGCGAAGCAGGAGTGTCATAAGATTCAAGAACAATAACGACATTCGAAGCATGTTATTATGCAAGTTAAGTACACGATGTATTATGTATTAAATTTCTCACTGCAATCGCGGTTAAACAATGAATTCAAATTTTTGCCTCAGGAACCATAAAATACTCATTCATATTGAAAGAAAAGGAAGACAAAATATGCTTTAAAATAATGGTCTCTTGAAACAGAAATTCCGTCAATGTTATACACTTTCACTGAAACAATTGAAAGGAGAGTCATTTTACAATAAAAAAATTGTTTCAGGTGACATTAAAGTGTTGAAAAAAAATAACGAACATATATAGCTAAATAGGTAAACAGTGGAATAGGAAGGCCGAAAATGCCAGAAAAAGAGTTAAGATTTAAAAATAATCACTTTTTTGTAAGTTTAAAGTTAATTATTTTCTGGTGGTCTGAAAGAAATCTGAAAGAGTAAAAATATATTTAGAACATGTTGAATCATTTAAAAGGTATTACGAATAAATTACATTCCTAATTAAATTACATATCATAGTAATTCATTTTTAAAATATTTATTAAATGTACAAAATATTTGTTTTACTTTACCTCCCGATATGAGCTATGTCTTCAGACTTAAACGTGATTTAACGGTTAATTAAAATTAGAGAGTCCTAATCTTTATGTCGAAAGATAACCTCAATTATAAAACTACATAATAACGAGACATAAAATAAAATTTTATTGATCAGTACGATGGATTTTAAGTTTACTACGTTATGGAGCTAATATTGAAGTTGAATACACTAAATAACAATTACAGATTTTGATATAAGTCACAATCAAGTGTTTTGTGAAGAGGTCGTATATTTTGCGTTTTATGAAAAGATGCAATTATCCTTTGACCTTTTTGAATACGCTATGAAAAATGTTCATTACTATCCATTTTGTGTTACAGAGAGATCACTAATAGACCAATATTGCCCATTCATTGACCGATCGTTGAACATTTTTCTCTATTGTTCGCGAAGGTAAATCAATAAGTTAACTAACAGGTATGTCTTTGGAAGTTTTTAAAGGGTTCATTTCTATTAACACAAGAGATTAATGAGAAGGTTCGTCTATTAGCCATTTCGCAGCAGTGGATTTCAAACTGAGATTATGAGCAACAATAATTAAAGTGGCTGGATTTCGAAACTTCATTTGCACAGAATCGCGATAATGAAATGCATTCAAAACAGTACGCTACAGTGAATTCTAAGCTAATGCAGGAATTGTGAAAAGCTTCTGTTTTTTTTCTGAAACAAGTAACCTTATCTCGCCACGAGTCATTTCACAAACGAAAATCCCCTTTCCTGGCTTATCTAAATTCAGAAGTGAAGAATTAAGGCGTCTAAAAATGAAGATATTTCAAGAGCGTATTCAAGTTTTAATGAAATTAATTAAAACTGCCGTTAAATGGTGGAGTCTTAATAACCCTTTCAATGAAGACTGTGCTGATACACGCCAAATAATTTGCAAGAAATTGATCAATTCGAACTGTTTTCAATGAACGGTTTAAATAAAGAAATAAGATTTCATGTGATGTATAAAAATTTACAGAATAGAAACTGGTAAATAATTTGTTTTTATGAAAATATCTCAATTTGTTTTTTATAACGACACTAAAAAGGTTACAGCAGTAGAGTTGCTTTTGGAATGAAACGTTAAATTTATAAGGGATTAATCCAATTACGAAATAACGTAAAAATGTATTTTAATATATCCGAATTGTTCAAGGCGAGGAATTAAAATAATATTTGGAACAAAGTAGAAAATTTATCAGTTTTCAACGTTAAATTATGGATACGATTGTCAGATAATTGAAATATATACAACACGACAATATTTTATAAATATATGAAATTGAATGTGTAAAATCTCACAAATTATAGCTTGTAAATTATCGGAAGTCGGATATCTACCTCCCTCTCACTCTCAGTTCTTTGTTCCAAGACGTCTTGACTCAGAGATGCTTCCCAAACACATCACCTTTCACTCACACTTACACCCATTTCCTTGGCGGCCGAAATGATTCACCTACTGGATAATTCTTAGTACAAACTATATTTGTATCGCGCAATAAAAGTTTTAAATCATACCCACAATTCTGACACTAATGAAACCTAACAACATCCATTTTCTAACAATCGCTGCTCTCTTATTTTGTACAGAAATGATTACTCTGCTGTCAGGATCAATATATAGAATGTTTGAAAATGGTTGTTTGGTATCATTTCTCTCAGAATTGTGTGCATCATCCAAAACAAAACAATTTTTACTTGCATTGTAATTGCAATAAGATTATCCAGTAGTTGAGTCATTCGGGTCATCAAGGGTAATAATGTTGGTGTGAGGGAAAGGTGATGTGACAGGGAACATCTCTGGGTCTGGACGTCTCGAAACGAAGAAGTGGTAACAGTGAGGGAGGAATTACCTTCCGATATTTCACAACCCCTATTAATAAGTGAATTTTCCTACGAATGTATATTGCTTGGCTTTTTTCACTATTGTGAATATAGGATTTTAATGGTTGAAATAAACAAATTAATGACCATTAATATGATCACACATATATAGAGAACAAGTAGATAACTGTTCAACATTTTTTCGTGAATCAATTTATAGATTCTTCAGACCTATAAAATGAAAAAAACCTATTATTTACAAAATTGTGAAGAGACATAGGATGAATTTCAAATGCTACAAATATAATGCTCGTTAATTTAGCTTTGCACATAGGATAATTACCCAATTAGGTAACGAAAATGTATATCGTCGCATCAGCAAACTCATAAAATAATCCCGATCTTCGCCAACATCTGGAGTGATATTGATACCTTTACAACTATATCAATAATAGCCTTAAATCACACGGATATTCGTTTTTTTTTTGTGTGGGGCTTTAGGGCTCGTCAACAGCGAGGTCATCAGAGCCCTTAAAACTAGTACAGGTAGGGAAAATGCAGTTACGCACTAGGGAGAGCCAACATGACTCTCCCCGCGTGTGGGACTCGCCGAAAGACTCAGCCATACCCACTAAAAACCCTCCTGCATTACAACTCAAAACACAAATTCCAATATATCTCATGCCTTTTACTAAAAAACACTTTTAAAAAAAGGAAGAAGAGGAAAGAGGAAAATGAAAGATACCCTAGCCCTAATAGCGTCGGGATCGAAAAGAACAAGAGGTGACCAAGGGAGGTCAGAAAAGAGAAAGGAAGGAGCAAGGCACAAGTAATTTGGAGCAATGCCAGACTCAGCTCGCGGCCCCGTGTTCGCCAAACACGTACTTACTAGATGTAAGTCCCCTGGGGGACGGATATTCGTGAAGCAAATTATAATTCTTAGCGTAGACAAACATCCGTGTGGCAAGACCCATGAGTAACCTAGACAATATTACTACGAACAAATCATACACAAAACATTCAACTCTCGGGACATTTGGTGGACATCAGAATTAATCATTCCTCTAAGTAGCTGTCTCATAAAACAACGTTCGCCACTACACTTTCCCGTACATGAAACCCAAGCTGAGATGAACATTTGACAGACGACCGCTAATAGGAGCAAGAGATGAAACGGAAACAATTGAAAATAAACATCAGCCTGTTTATAAGTGTCGTATGAATACGACTCCGCGGGAACCTGTTCCTTGCGACCAGTCGGGAGTACAAATTTCAGTCGCAATGGGCAATAGAACGCGACACACATCCCTTGCGGTCAAAGTTTTATCACTCCCTTTGGAAATAAATTACATCCGTCCGTCGGCAGCGACGATGCCGACCCCCAATCCCCCCGCCCCCACTGCCACCCCCGACAAGAGTCGCAGAGTCCGCATCGTTAGTTCTCCTCCATTAAGTGCAGCCGGCGGCGGCGGCGGCAACGACTGGGCGACCGGAGACGACTGTGGGCGGAGGTAGGAGTATGAGAGTTGGGTGGTACGACGATGGTGAGAGTTGCGGCACTTGGCGACTCCAAGGAAAAGATAGCTGAGAATTGAAAGAGGCTGGGGTCTAGACGGAAACTGTGGAAAGGTGAGAGGTGGAAGATGTGATTTACATTAGGAGAGGAAAGAATGGCTGAAGATGCTGACATGATTTCAAGTTACGAGCCAAGGTAAGAATTATCAGGATCATGAACGCTTCGTAGATGAAGAAATGACATGTAAAGAGAAGCTTAAAATAAAAATTAGGAAGAACAGGTATAATAAACGGAAGGACACCATTAATCGTCTAAATTACTGACAAAAGTGGGGGAAGAATGAAATGGTCCAAAAAATTCGAAATTACAACTACTACGAAGCGGAAACGAAATATTGCGAATAAATGACAAAAAGGATAGCAGCATTCATCCGATAGGGTATAAAATTAATGTAGTAACAGGTGTCTGGAAGAAGAGAGAATGCATCGGACATCTAGGGACACTCGAACAAAACGAGCAAGCGGAACAGTTCCAGAACAGAATCCCCGTCTTTACAACCCCAGCACTAGGGTTTTAAGACATCCTTAGAAAAAGCCAGCAGCTACGACCACGATGCAAGAGACACAGAAGACATTCTCAGAATGGACACTGATAGAACACGTTGACTCGCAAGGAATTGCTGCATGCTCCATAAATAACGAAATAAACCTGCGCTTTCATAAGATGTCCAATTTAATGCCCAACCACATACATTTTATTTGCACATTAAGTACTTAAAAATATTAAATTTAAGGTGAAAGTCAAATGGCAGATAATGTTTAGTCAATTTAGTCCTAAAGTAACTATAATGTTTTTATAAATTATATTTTCAAGATTAATTTTCCATCAGCTATTTTGTTTGATTCAAATGTACTATTTATGTTCCAGAAAGACACAAAAATACGAACATAGAAATCCTGACAATGTAATTATTTAGAAGCAGTAATTTTGAGGTACCCTAGTCATCGGTGAGGACATTAAACGTTCCAGTATACCTTTGATAATGTTTCTAGCAATTTCTATTGATTAGCATAACTCTGAATATTGCAGCTCATGCAAAACTGTTCTAATAGATGCTCATATGTTTCTCTCTCGCGAGACGTCACGTCGTAAACACAAAAAGAAACGGAGAGTCCTTAGAATGTCACGTCAGAAATGAAACATCACAATGGTATTCCCAAAGAGTATAAATGTTTGTGCGGGAGTGATGAAGATGCAAGACGATATAAACTGACAGCACACTTGAACACTATTGATGATTTCTCATAATGATGTACGAAAGAAGGCACTCACGAAACAAGATGAGAGTCATTTCCCACAGTCCGTACTACCACTTTCTCTCAGACTGCTTCCTGTCGCTTTAATGTGCGTATATAGGCACGGGTTTTATAGCGCAACAAGACTGTCAACCTGAGTCTCAGGCTCCGAGACTGGTCGCACGGACCAGGTGGTTCGATAATCATTTGAACACAAGCAACACCATCTAATTTGGTGTTCTTGTGTACGGACCAAACGATTTTTCAGGTTAGCACTGACATGAATCATTCTTTCATAAATGGTAAATACGAATTATCACCACATTTTTTTAAAACAAAATTGTTCATTAAATCTCTGCCATTTTCTCTCAGTATTGTACTTTATGAATCACCAATCTTTAATGTTTAAGGGATCCATTTACTATGTTACATACGAATCACACATTTAACAATGTTCATAAAGCTCACACACTTTGAACGGATTTCGTTCTCAATGACACATTGTATTGTCTTAAAATTTCATACATGCACTTTATAATGACCTCCCAACTCCCAACAAAAAATAAAAATAAATTTTCAGAATATTGTCTTCTAAAAACTGAAGAGTTAGCAAAAAATCCATCATTGCGATTCCCCTATTTTAGAATTTTAATAGCAATTAAAATGTTCTAATTTGAGAATAATATTTTGAAATTAGGTAATAAACAAAATGAAAATTGTTGACAAATTGCTAAAATTTAATTATTGATATATATGCTGAGATATTTTTTCCATGGTAATAAATTTAAAAAACAGATTCTACCTTCTAATAACATAGTATCGCAATGTGTTCAGAAATAGATTATTCGAGGTGTCATACAGGGAAGATGATACAACTTTCTGATTTCTCTTAAACTATTCAGTACATTATAAAAAGCAAATGAAACATAGATGAACTGGGACACCTGATTCATTAAAATAACTCTTAACGATGCATGATAGTGGAACGATTTTTGAAATAATATTTCAGGTAATTTAAGAGAGTTATTTAAGTCATTTGTTTACGGAATGTTGGGGATTGGCGTAAGTAAACAATAAATTATGATTGTACCATCCTGGTATTTTTGATATTTGAACTAACATATAAATATTAGACTTAAGAGAAAATACTTCACACGTCGTCCCATGCAAGAGCAAAAGGGTCATCCCCATGGGTTGCACTAAATAAAAGCAATCTTGTCTTCTTGTTCCAGAGAATAACTATCTCATGACGTATATCTGAAGGCTTCCCAACTCACCGGAATGTTCCAACCAGCCATCAGAAGGCTCGTGCACATCAACGCAATGGGTTCATTTGGAATATGGCTGAAGTTCATATGTTTGATACGGACGGTGGAGTATTTGTTGTAGTGGAGTCAAACATTGAATAGAGCGGAACCTTCGTCACAAGCGAGTCTCTTGTGCTCTCCACTCCCTCCCACCCTACACTACCCCTCTCACCACTCACCGGGGGTTCCTACATTGCACAAAAGATGCAGTCCACTTAAAATTCAAACTATTCAAATTGACCGCAGTAGTAACGCACAAGGGACGCAGAAATCAAGATTAAAATTTAAATAATTCAAACGGTCCCCGGGGCGAAGCTACCCCCGCTGCGCCAAGATACACCCCGGACCTCTGGGACCACGCAGCAGCCACCCCCGCCCGCAAGATCAACCCCCACTGTCCCGTCGCTTCGGCCCTCTCCCCCGGAATTTGTACTGCGAGTTGGGGTTGGGAGTGCAGCACTCCTCCACCCACCCTTGTCTATGACTAGGCTGGCTTGTCTGACGGTTTCCTCCCCCTCTCGTCTTCTATCCTAGTCGCGCTTGTTTCGTGGGGGAGATTATGCGCGTAACATGTAAGGGGGTGGCCACCCTACATGTCGAGGACAAATAAAATTTGCGTATCGTGCGTACGTATCGCTTTTACATGGGTGCGCTCGTAGAGAGTCTTTTTGTTCCGTTCAAGAGCGAGAAAAAAGGAGAGGGATGCGGCGAGTTTCCAACAGATAAAGACAAGCGTGTTCTTTAAGTGGTGGGGAAGCGTGTTGTAGGAAAGAAGAAGTCACACTAATAGGCTCTTAAGTTCAAAATACTTTTGCAGTGATCTATCACCCGCAACGAATAGACTATAAATGCTTATTCCGAAAACAGAAAACAATGACAAACAATATCATCTTAACAATTAAACTCACATAATTGAACACAGCAGCACAAGAATACATTGCAACACTTGAAAAATTAATTAGAAGTTATAAATTTACGTCATTATGGATATTTAGAACACTTTTATCTAAAATGTTCTGGAAAATAAAAGGACAAATTATTCGTAGTGTTCCCGAAAATCACCTAACACTTACTCAGCTTTGCTTATCTAAGAATTGTTGATCAATTTTTTATATCATTCAAAAATTGAAGGTACGTGCGACTTATTTATATCACTGGATGTTTACTTCAAATATATTTCTAAAAATCAAAACAAGTACTGGAGAAATATTTTTTTTTACACAGTAGTAATTTGTACAGACATGATAAAATACATAGTGTATTGATTTTTCTTATATTCTGTATCATTAAATATGTCACGGTTCTTTACATTATCTCCGTAGCTTCCTATCTACCTATTTTTCGTTTTCCTTCCGGTACTGTTATCGGATTTGACGAAATGATCCCTTGCTTCCTGCCAGAGAGTATACACACTCATTGTTCTCGACTCGTCATACAGAGTTATTAACTATTTTGCTTTGGGTAATGGGCTTTTTGGGACACAAAATTTAGCAGATGATATCACACACACACACACGTCATGTACTGAGATTGTTTGCAATACGTGTTTCGTTTTACACTAAACGTGAGAACTCACGTTTTAACAAAAGTATCAATTTCCTTCATTTCATAAAACTCTACTTTAATAAAATTACACTTCACGAGACATATTTTGCTTTGGACTGTTTCATGTCGTGACTGTTTAAAATATCTTTCTTGGCAATATATGTTAGTTATTTATATGCAATTTTAAGCTGAGAGAAACCATGTTCGTAAGGGATGAAGAGTATATTCACTTACAACTCTCTCTCTCTCTCTTCCAGTGACTTCAACGAAGAGATCCTAAGTGGCCATATTGCGCGTCAGTGTAGTGCACGAACAGCTGCGACTTTCTTTGCAGCAGAAATTGAACCCCTCCCTCCCCGAGGGAGACCTCCTAGAGAGAAATACTCCCTTGTGAATGGAGTATGAATATAATGGGCATCACTTTTGGAGAGAAATTCAATGATGCAAACAACTGCGCCGTAATACAGGAGGAAGAGGAAATCATCGAATTTGTATTATCATATAAGATGTTAACTCAATGGTAATATACAACTTTACGAAAAGTATTTTAAAAACAAATTAAAATCTAGAAGTAATGGGGACCTGAAAATATACCAAGGTAAATATTTCGCCGCATACAATTGGTACAGAGACTATTCAAAATTGAAATATTTCAAAAATATCTGAATGAGTGAAGTGACTCTCATATGTATTCGGCTAGCAGGCCTAGGCTGGTCTCTTCAATATTTCAATAATTTGATTATTGCTCAGAAGTATATGTTCCATAAATAATAAACATTCTTTTTTTATTTAAAAAAATACTGAATGACTCCCTCTTTAGTAATGCCATTCTATAACCATGTCCGTACTCGTATGTAGATATGTGTAAATACACACAAAGAAAATTTTCAAATGGGAAGACAGAATTATTTTCTCTACATTCTTACCAATATCATGTATTAAGGTGAACATCAAATATTTTAATTCTATCGTACTTGTTACAATATATCCAGATGCTTTTACTGTTTTATTCATTTCGTGTCGTGTGAATCGTAACTACTTATTTTTGCAATGTTTACCATACGCTGTGGAAGAATTTAAAAATTAAGATAACTGGATGATACAGTTTGAATGGATCAAAATGGCAGTAGCAACAGCAATGAAAGATCCGGGATCCAGGGCAAAAGACGATGGAGGTGCCTCGAGCCGAGGGGACCAATTTGTAGAACGGGATTGAAACAGGCCCCCGGGAGGGCAGGCGAAATGGGTGAGATAGGAACGGGAGGAGGGAGAGGGGTGGTGCCACTGGCATCAGATGACGAAGGGGATGGGGGATGGAGGGGCGCTTTGTTCCTGCCGCGTAATTATATCGGCCATTGTCCACAGCAGGGCGATGGAGGGATAGAGTGAAGACACAAATGAAGGTAAGGATTCGGAATTATTATGGTGATGATGTGAGGACTCGAGATCGATGAACGGATTAATACAAGAATAGAAATCACATGAATTTGGTCTACATGTATAACGGAAAAATGTTAAATATTTCAAAGTTATTCGTATAATTGTTTGTCACATGTCTTTTTGGCGAGGTTCGGGCCACTTGGCTCGCTCTTCCACCTAACCTTGATTTGGGTGAGGATATAAATGTTGAGTCGTCAAGGAACTTATGATACCGAGCCGACATTTGTCTGGAGTAGGAGAGGGAAATCGCAACTAAAAACCTCATCTAGTTCGGCCGAGAAGAATTTGTACCCGCGCTCTACCGGCCAACGATATCGTGGTAGCCAAAACTACCACTAGACCGCCGCTGTCCATAGTTATTTGATGTAATGAGCTTTATTTATTTAATATGTTCCGCTGATGCACATAATAACAATTTAGAGGTTACTCGCGAGGTACTAGAGAGGAAACGGGGAATCCTGTCGGTATGAGATGAAGACAGTGCTTTTCTTTGTGGCGGTACGATCCGGTACGAGGAAAATTTTGGAACGAAAAAAACGTGGTGAAAATTTTGTATTTTTTGTTTAAAAGTGTGTCCCTTGTTGCAGCCTTCATCGTTTTATGTTTAAATTATGGTAGAGCAAAGTATCGATAGATTATGTCTCACCGATAGATATCCTCGTGCCATTATATATTTTCAGTCCGGTTCTATGGAACTACTCTTTTGTCCATGAGAGCTTCTCGCTTAAAATTTGAAAAATTCCTTCGTATGAATTAGGTTAAGTATTATTATTATCTACAGAATGAAAAATATAATCTGTATTTTCATTTTTGACTGATTCATTATGTATTCTGTGTATTTTCATTTTTAACTAATTCATTGCACCCAGTAACCAGCAAGTTTAAATATATGAAAGAAAATGTAGCTATGAAATTCAGTATTCTATATTCGGTAAGTGCTGAGTGCGTATCCGTTAACTCGGTGCATGTAAAACCCTTCACTAAGTATAAAGACCATATGTTACGAATCATATTGGAGAACGTTATAGACAACTATTGAAATGATTCGCGATCTTATTCACCGCCTCCGGAACATGAATCCCAAATTTTCTCTCAAATCATGTTCTTTATAGTTGGTACATTATAGGAGGTTAACCAATATGACATTAATTACGAAAGTAAAGAACTACAAATAATAATAATTTATTAATCTGCAAGTAAGCAATTCTCGGTGGCAGATAGAAAACTTAATAAGAATATACATAATACTTTAATGTGAAATCAAAGAAAATATTCGCCCAAATATCTACAAAATACACACACAGAATAAAATGCTTAGAAAATTAGTACACAATAAGAGAGAAGGATGATACACCTAAGAAATTAAAAAATTAAATTAGGTCCATATGTGTGTATATTCACATACGCACAGAAACACATTTTCTCTTACAGACAGATACAGACACACACTCTTACATACAAGTACGCTTCAATATATACACACATATACTCCTCCTATAACCTTAATGTAAAAATAATTTGCTATAATATAATTAAATGAAAAATAACTATAAAAATAACACCAAAACAGGATTGTTGTGAACAGTCACGCACACTTCACATCACTACACTACACTGCACTGCAACTCTATTCGCTCTGAGGATTTTCTATACTCTTAGTCACATTCACTTCACTACACTGCACTTCATATGTGCTACTATTTCGAAGAAGCAATAAGACAGTTGCGGAAATATTTTGTTTTTGGTGATTTCTTAAGTGTTGTTGTAGGTATGTTATTCCAGTCTACAATGGTTATATTTACAAAGGAATATTTCCCAATATCCGTTTTCTGTTTCCTACATTTTATATTACGATCGTGGTCGCTGCAACTAATGTAGTTCGCTTAGTGGAACCTAGCGTTTACTGATTTCCGCGCAGGTTTTCCCATGTAGACTTTAAAGAAAACACAAAGACGGACGAACTTCCTTCGATTGGAAAGTGTGCCCCACTCTAAATTAATACTATTATTATTATTATCCACTATTACGTGTGTTGTCCCTAACAAATTTTTGCAGCCTTTCTTTGTATCCGATCTAATTAATTGATCTGACCCTCCCTATACGGATCCCACCAAGCGGCACCATACGTCAGTATAGGTCGGACTAATGAAGTGTACGCTTTTGGATTTCGACTTCCCTTTTCTAAGCACGCGTCTCATGAAGTTCAGCGCTCACCAAACTTTCTTTGTTGTGTGTTTTACATGTTCAGTCCAATTTAAATTACAAGATATTACAACACCTAAGTATTTACAACTTGAAACTTCAGGAATTATCTGATAATTTAATGTATAGTTCAGAGCAGGTTTTATTTTTGATCTAGAAAACTTAAAAATTTACTTTTTAGAGGGTTTATTTTCATTTTATTCGTCTCAGCTCATTTCCAAAATTCATATAGATCGCACTGTAACATCTAACGGTCTTCTTTAATATTCCGATATATAATACAGTCATGTGCAAATAAGCGCACTACCGAATTGATATGCTCTGATATGTCCTTAATATATGCAAGAAAAAGAAGTGGACCCAAAACGTTTCCCTGAGGTACTCCCGACTCACCGCGGTTTCTTTAGAGAAGCACCCATCTATTCTCACTTGTTATGGGCGATCCCGGAGAAATTCACTAATCCATTTGACAACACGCGAATCAATTTTTTGACTTCGCGATTTTTGCAAGAATTCGATCATGTGGCACTAAATCAAACGCTTTTGGTAGATCAATTCCATCAATTCTCCCTCCCTCGTCAAGTGATTCAGCTAAGTCCTGGCAAACGGAAACCAAGTTGGATTTCCCATGAGTACCTGGATGTAAAANCTTATACACATGTAAAACCATTTTGTGTGGGATGTAGAAAATTATTTTTTTCCCAAGTATTCTTCAAATAATCTGCAATGATGTGTTCTATCTGTTTACATACTACGGAGGTTAAGCTAATTGGTCGATAATTGCTAACTAATGAGCGGTCACTTCCCTTGTGAATTGGTACCACGATCGTCTTTTTTATAACAGTTTTTTTTATAATATCATTGGCGTTTAAGTATATACTCCGCTCTGTCAAAAGAAGAAAAAATAATAAAACCTACCATAAAACCAATCTCTGTGTTTAAATGATCAGGAGAGACCTGAGAACAAATGTCCGTTCGCCTAAAACATCTCGGACAGCAGTAAAGAGATCATATTAAAATCGAATCCAGTCATCATATTTAAGCTATAACACGTTATTCTAAATTGGTTGTTTAAATAATTATCATAAAATAATATACACAATAGTCCATCAATTTCAGTAGGGTTATTGTCCCTCAGGAAATTGCACATAACTTTAGAAGAAATATCATATTATGAGGGTATCATTTTGACTTAATGAGTAACCAATAAACCAACAACAATACAACATTAATCATGTTTTCTGGTAATAATCATTTCTCTTAAATCTAAATCTTTTGTAAAAATAGAGAATTTTTAAAAATTATCTCCCTTCATAAATTCCGGGAAAATACACACAAATCTGCGTTGTAGGTCGCAGACAGGGACATTCTTCGTGGCTTGTTTTCACAGGGGAGACTAATTAAAGTGCCATAAAGAAGCAAGACAACACCCTGCTCCGAATAAGAAAGCGGAGTGCCGCCTTGCCCATCCGTCTGTCCGTCGTCACCGACCAACATACCAATGAAGGGGAGCCCTGGAGCACTGACTACATTAGCGGCCAGGAAACCCACAAATGTCAAGACGCGGGTTGCGAAGGGGGGGGGGGGGGAGCAACTGATGAGTGACAGGTCATCAGAGAGAGAACGAGTCCCAGGAGCTGAAGACACGGAAGGAATGGGGGTGAGGAGAGGAGGATGAAGAACTTGGACGGGAAGTGGGGGGATGACGTAGAGTGTAGTGGGTGTCTCTGAGAAAGACAGGAACTAGGTGGAATAGACTTGAATGAATCACTTCATGTCACAGAAACTTTGTCACCCTAAAAAAAATATTTTGAGTAATTCTCCGAGTGTAGTGCACACCAAAACGGAAGTCTCATGCCTGATAAGTTAAAATCGACTCTGTAAAAACCTTATTTAAGGTAATTTCAATATTTTTCAACGGTTTGGTGTTATTTAAATGTAAAAACATGTATATTACAAGTTAGTTATCACTGATTTACGTAAAATTGGGATGGTTAGAAAATCGTTCTTTGTCGTATTGGTAATTTAAATGCTCACATATTATTTGGCAATCTTGTCAAGAAGCCCAGTTAGTAGTCAGATCATTCCCTAGGTTATGTGTTCTAATTGACCATACTGTACATAATATCGTCCAATAAAAAGAACGCGGCGAGCAGATAAGAATTCCGTTCTTTGGTGTCTAGGAAATAACCAATACATAGTATTTTTATTATTTTATTTATAAACTACGAATTTGAGAGAAATAAAATGGAATAATGCGTCAATCTTTAAAGAATGGACATGAAAGAGGACAGAGAAAAAGAGCGAAATAATGATTACGATCAAACAGATCTCGAAACGTATTACACTAGTAAATGATGCATATACTTCTGATGGAATTCATTAAAAACTATTACGTAAGAATAAATAAAGGTCGACCAAAGAAATAATTTGGTTGAGGAAAATAAACAGAGATCATAACATCGCATTCTTTACCCACAAAATTGATTTTTAGAATTTTAATGCTCTTGAAACGAAGTTTAAATGAAGTTTATTGGATTACTTGCAAACAGTTATGAACTAGTTTTGTTTAGAAATATGTCTTCATTTTTCTTACTGGTTCTGGAATATGGAATAACTTTAAAATTTCATCCTCCGTGAACATTGGGAAGTATCATGTAAAGCAATCTCTTCATAAAAATCTATTGAAAAATGGATTTTCACATGACTACAGTAATTTCCTACGTCACACGTAATCAGAAAGGAAACGTTTCAAGGCATATTTTAAGCTTCCTTCCTTAATAATTACATATTCATAACCTTCTCTTCTTGGGCCTCTGCCATTTGGACTACGAACACATTAATGTGTGACTGAGTACATTATAAGCGTGTGTGAGTTAATAGGTTCACATCAATTTTCTTCAATAACTACCTCTTCATTTTCTTGCCTCAGGCATCCACATAAGTACAAACGAATTCTCAATGGTAGGAAGTAAAAATGTGGTCATCAATTTAGTTCAGCGTACACAAGTTTAGCATAGTGTAGCGTATGATTATTTTTTTAATTATCGTGTAGTGAAGAATTATAATGTGGTTCTGAAGGGGTTTGAATTTCGCTCCCATATACTGTAAAGTGGTACCTCACTCGGGCGATGTAGCGAGGCTAATAGTTCAGCGTCACCCACTCCAAACACAATTTGGTCCAGTATTATATGATACGCGAAAAAACGATAAAAATAAGCGAATGAAAAAATATTTTACGTTTGATAATCCCCGGAGTTTTAATCGATGTGCTAAAACACTTCACGTAAAGAAAAAGCTTGTGGCGACTACAAGATAATTCTTTTTTTTTTTTTTTCAATTTTTGTTGTTCTAGAGGAACGAGAAACCATTAATCAAACATAAAACTTGTATTTTCTGAAGAAGCACAGTACACTGTTGCCCTAAATGTCGTAAATGAGATATAGGATTTGCTACTTCACGATTTTAATTTAAAAAATTGCCTTTATATTTATTACATTATTACCACTCCTGATACTGTTGGTTAAGTGAGTAACTAGATTCACTTAATGAGAAGAAACTAATAAAAACATTGTGATTGAAAAGGAAGAGAAAACAAAGTCCATGATGGAGGTAACAGTTGCATGACACAAGAAGGAAGAAAAGAATCGGAGTCATAAAGAACACGATCAAACAAGACGCTGAAGAAGGAAAGGGCGGTGTTCCCATACCGGATGTACCGTGAAGGGATTGATGTTCTTCTAGTACTCTGCATCTTCCTACCGCCGTTGCAAGAGAATGCAGAGGTGTATTATTTCACTGTATCTTACTTTGTGGCGGTTGAGGCATACCGAGGTTTGGCCTCCTCTTCCTGTTTTTTATCGCATTATCTGTCAAAGAGAGAACGAAAGGTTGTTGTCAACAGGTTCAGGTATTACGAGAGGGTTTGCAAAAGACAGGGTTACAATGCACGGAACTGCGAACGCGAGGACGACGGCGGAGTGGAAGTTCTTGAAACAGATGCTCACAATAAACGAGCACTCTGCGCTCTTTCTCGGAAACGGTTCCTATGAAGAGAAGTAAGAGAAGTCAGTCCTTACGGGATATTCGAGTACTTCTCCATGGAAAATGAAGTACTTCATCTTTAACTGAGAGAGATAATTAGACTGATGCATGTTAACATGGATTTATAAAACATGTGACCCGATAAGAATATATCTTTTCTCGTCATAAGTCTACAGACTGATTTGAAGTCATCACGAAGTTATCCTCACTTATGGTCTTAATTGTATATCAATTATTTTTTCTTCCCGTAAATGCATAGAACCATGGATGACGGCATCTTGAGGAAACGTTTGGTCTCTGCAGGTACAATAAGTAAAAATTGTGTATCTGTGTGATTGATTATATGAACTGACATTACAATTAGGAATTAATTTGTTAACATGTTAAAAAAAAATTAAGAAAATTCCAATCCATATTGTTACAACGCGTAAATTATAATAATTTACAACGGAAGAACATATATCTTTTCTAAACATGAAACAAAGATACTATAAAAAAGATAGGCCCGACCATATACGTATTATTACTAAACACGAAAATACTTTTAAAACTTTATTTTCAGAAACCCTAGGAACAGGAATTTTCGAAAAAATCTCTTGAACAACACTTTCTCTGTACTACATGTATGATAGAGTAAAAATAAAACGTTTAGTCATGCTCACAGACATAATAAAACTGCAAAATCCATTATTTTTGCGGAACAGAAGACAAGAAATCTCTTTACGAGGACAGAGTCACGTTTCTCTCAGAGCGACATGAACAGCATGAATTATTTTCATTGCAGATTACAAGTGTCCACTTCCATCGTCATGACGACCGCATTCCACTCGAATAATATATGATTCAAAGCGCTAATTGTCAACGATGCATCCGGTGCATGCGACAGTGCTGCCCAAGCGGCAGAATAAAAGATCACATTCTCTAAAGTGTCATAACTAATCGATTTTTTTTGTGAGGCTTTACGGCTCATGTCAACATCAAAGGTCATTGGAGCCCGAAAAACTTGTACAGGTAGGGAAAATGCAGTTACGCACTAGGGAGAGCCAACATGACTCTCCCTGCGTGTGGGACTTGTCGAATGATTCAACCATACCCACTAAAAACCCTCCTGATCTACAACACACCAAAACATATCTCACAACATACATCAAAACATCAAATGGGGGGGGGGGCAAAAATGAGGGGGACACATAACATGAGGGGGGGCAAAGAATAAGGGGAGACAAAAAATGAGGGGTAGGACAAAAAATGAGAGGAATGAGGAAAATGAAAGATATCCTAGCCTTAATAGCTTCAGGATCGAAAAGAATAAGAGGTGACCAAGGGAGGTCAGAAAAGATAAAGGAAGGAGCCTAGCACAAGTAAGTGGAAGTAATGTCAGACTCAGCTCGGGGCCCCGTGTTCACCAAACACGTACTTACTAGATGTAAATCCCCTGGGGGGATAATAACTAATCGAGATATTGCCTTCTCTCATCATATAAATATACGTCTGGCTCTGTTTAAGAAGCAAGAAGTGCAGGTGTCTAGCAATAACGTACAGCTGCAGAACTATAACATACTAAACTATATTTTCTGGTAAAAAATGTTTCATTTAAGTTGTAATATTATTTAAGAAACTAAAATGGCGCGGACAGGAACATAATACTGTTATAGTAGAAGCTCCTATATCTGGAGTATCCGATATTCGAATAATCGGGTTAATTCGAATAATCTGCATGCTTACAAGCCCACTATAACATTCATCCAGGGAACACGTAATATTAAACACATTAGTTTGTGTTACTAAGAATAATATTTTATCCAAAGAAGTTTAACAAACTAAGAAACTAACCTGATCGATGTTTTTGCAATATATTACACAAACTACCTCACTTCAAAATCTATCTAAATTGTATAGTAAAATTGAAAATATAATAAATACGCTTTGATAAGGTAACTCTCCCGATAAACGAGGGTTGGATAAACAGGGTTCTGCAGCACTTTCATTTCAGATACAAAGCCTCCCAACATTAAGCATAGTTTGTTTTGTATTTTGTTTTTTCAAGAGTAATTAAAAATTGTGCTTTAAAAACACGACGAATAGGTATGACTATGTCTAATAAATCTAATACAGCGAAATAAATTTTAAGTTACGAAGAAGCTCACACCCGTTTTAGATCAGGAGGAGGACAAAATGGCCTGCATTACATGGCCGAGGAAACTCTTAACTCGGATATTCGAGCTCTGAAAATGTTCCTTACACAATACATGGTTTGAGAAAAAACGTAGCTACACCAATTTCTATTTATGGCTTTTAATATAAATATCTAGTTCATAGATGTCGTGTACGTCATTGTATTTTTGTCCTTCTTTATTAGTGGCGATGTTTCAGTGACTACAAGAGTTACTTCGAGTATAACTCGCATAAATGAAGCTTTTAAACTTCAGACCCCAACATTATGCCACAGCATGCAGATTGTGCTCATTCCGTGTCTTATATTTTAATGTGACAATATATCTTTGCAGTCGTTGTTCAGGCGGTGTACGTTGAAATGCGAAACCCTGTCGCACAGTGAACCTCGGCGTTCGCTTTGATGACGTGTACACACTGCACGTAGGTGGATATAGGAGACGTGCGATCCGCCCAGGACTCGCTTACTCTGATGACCGTGGCCGAAATGGGTTGCGCTGCTGGCGAACCTCGCGACTGGCCTTCACAGTATGCTCCTCGTATGCACTAATAATGATTCATAACTAATTAGATTGGAGCAAGGAAGGTGAAAGGCCTTCGGGTGATAAGGGAATGTAATAGAGATTATTAACAGGAAACTATTACAAATACATTTGATTCGAAACAAAGAACAATTTCCTTTTCCTTTAAAATATCTCAAAATATCTCTCTAAAAAACAGCAAATAGAATTGATATTGTTCCATAGATAGGTACAAATGTTCGTTTTTGAGAGATCCTCTTTATGTTACCACGGTAACTTAATAGCATTCTCATCTCATACACACAGTGGCACATACGGAAATACTCTATTACGGAATTGATGTACTAACAATGGGGCGAGGACTATGAATCCTTATTCTGAAACGAATGGACTTCTCTTCTAAAACATAAAGTGGTACAGTTTTCATGTCAATAAATGGTTTAATTATATTAATGTGCCAATTTTCCTCCAGGTTTTACATGTTTCTCTGTTACAGCAGTATTATTCGTGATATAGATTTCGTGACACAGTGTTGCAAACATCATTGTCATTTTGTGTCAAGTTCACGTTCATATCTCAACAGAAGGTTCTGACGACAGAAATTATCCCTGTCAAAGGTTTTGGTACTTTTTTCATATTCAAAAAACCCAACAACAAAAAAGCAGCCCCACCGTTGAAAAATCAGTAAAGATGAACGAGACGTTTGCAAATTGAAAAACAAACTATGATAAATCGTGAATTTTTTTATACAAACAAAACTGTACATAAACAAAGTTATAATTCACGTTGTTCTATGTATCGAACATTGAAAAGGAAGTAATGTTTAAGTTACTTAAAAATTTATAAAATTTAATCTTCCAATCGTATTGTTAAAGCATTCTGCTAGAAAACTGCAAACAAACCCTGTGTAAGCTGACATTCCACTAAAAATTTACTGTGATGATAATAAAACTAACTTAAATGTGAGCTCTAAAGAGAAATTTTTAAATTCATTGCAATATCCCAGCTCAAGAATCTCGTTATGTTACTTAGTTTCGACAGACCTATTTACGAATATCGACACTATATTATTAAATTAGAAACTTTGATACTATTTTATTGACAAATAAATTAATTAAATTCACAACATTTTACTCAGAAACGAAATAAGTAGCTCCACATTGGGATGGGGCCATGGGGATGGGGTGTAAGCGTTGGCTTTAACTAACGTTAAACTTTATAGGGTTCCTTTAACGTGTATCACTGCTAGTGTACCGAAATTTATCCCCGCATTTTGCGGAAAACTTTTCTCATTGGTGAGGGGAGTTAGAGCTGGTATTACATAATTATTGGGAGATGAGAGGTATCATTACATATTGAGGGGAGGCTGTATTAAAAATAGTACCAAATATTTCAGTTACACAATTAATGGACGGGCTTAAGCTTACTGAAACACAACATTTTCGCAAAAGTAATTTTGGTTTATAGTACACCTATTCGCTCATAAAACAACGAATAAAAGAAACTAAAATTTCGTATTTCCGTTTCGAAAGAATAACTATCCTAACTGAACGTAACAGAAAGATAAGGAACGCATTTCTGGAATGCATTGTAGAGAACAATTTAATTCCTAAGTAACAATTCGTCACAGAGAGGCTCCATGGTAGCATTTACGTCTACGAGTGAAATACGCGGGTAGGTCGTCGCTGGAACGTGCATTCGCCTAAATATAGGCGCGGCGTATGTTGAGCAGACGGACAGACAGACAGACACGCTCCGCGCGGCGGCGGGTCGGAATGTTCTGGAGCACTTAGCAAGAGAGCATAGCGACATGTTCGCTCCGCGCGGGAACTTCTCGGGAAGTGAAACACGGCCATCACGATAGATGAGGGCGCCTGCTCAACGATGCGACGAGTCGCTGCACGGAAGAAATTCAAAGTGAGGAGAAAGAATGAAGATTGGAAATAGGTGCTAAGGAAGAGTGAGTTTACCACTCGTGTGGAAATAGAATGAATAAATCGAGTGCAACATATTCTTCAAGAATATTGTAATACGTTGGGGGGGGGGAGGGAAACATTTCGTATTTTGGATATGTTGTTCGTCGATGTTCCGTGATTCCTACTCCCTTCGTCGGAGAGTTGTTAGACATTTTTCCATAATTTACAGCGTGCAGTGAGGGAAATGTGTAAATCTTTTTATAACTGGGTTCATAGACAGATCAAAGAAAAGAGTTTGAATAATCTGATCGATATTTTCTGCGTATATTGACGCAAATATTATGAGGATATCATCAAAATAAATCACTTGCTATTCACTTTGTGGCACCATTTTAGAGTTTTTACACTCAAACTACAATAAAAAATGTTCCACTGTGTGACCCTCACGTGTGACTCACATGTGTGCACATTCACAACTTTATTTATAGCTGGTATATTATATCCAGTTGGAAACAGGAAGTTTCGAAGTTTGAGCCAAGAAAGCATTGAATTGCGATCAATATAGACGCATTTTCGTCGATACTCTTGCTTGGAACCTGTCTTGGGGTGAATCTTCTCATAGCGTATGGGTGTGAAACCCACCAGACACCTTCGTGTACCGAATCCCGAAATGAGGGTTTAGGGATAAAACCCTCAGCAACCGAAGTCGTAATGAAATGTTTATTTAAATTATAATTTGTTTCGAAAATATTTTATTTATTTATTTATTTAATGTCTTTTGGCGAGGGTCAGGCCGTGAGGCTTGCTCTTCCACTTGGGAGAGGGAATTGGAAAGGAGAGACATTGGGTTGCCGGGGAAGTCATGGTACCGAAGCAACATTTGTCTGGAGGTGAGGGAATACCCAGCTGAAAACCTCACGTAGCTCGGTCGAACAGGATTTGAACCCACGCTCTACCGTTCAGCCAATGGGATCGTGGAAGCGAAGACGCTACAATTAGACCACCGCTGTACATATATTTAAATTATTAACCGACGATAACGATAGAATTAGTTCGATACTCTATTACTATTAATTGATGTGATACATTCAACATGGTACGGGAAAAAAGATCTTAAAAATAATCAATTTTTGTTTATCCATTGTGTCCATATTGAGTTAAGAATCTATATTGAGTCCACAAATTACGACTACTTAAATAAGTAACAAGATTAACATCAATTTTGAAATTTTAAGCAAGTTACTTTTCTTTGTTGTATGAACAGAAGAAACTGCACAGATTTCTACGATGACGTAACGTTTCTATTTATTTCGTTTAGGGAAAGGAGGGGTGAATCGAATTCTCACCTAATATTTTATGATTCTAAGTTAAAATTTATTTGTCCTGAAAATGCTTCAATTGTTTATTTCACGTTAATGAGTGAACAAATGGTAAATTAATTATATTTTAAACCAACAAAGTACTTTCATTTCAATTTAGAATAAAATATATTAGGGGGTGGAGTTCGACTGTTCTCCGGACCCGCAACTTCGCAATGTCCCTGTCCTCTTACATATTTACCACAGGTGTTTATTCGTCTTTTTTTCTCTCTTGACGACTGCGTCAGAGTAAACGTGTGTTTACAGTTTAAAATCACTTGTAAGGAAGTTACATTTTTTTCGCACGATATGTGGAAGGTGAAGGACAGACACATTTCCTGAATCATCCCATGGTACAGCGATTCATCCTCATTTATCAGAAAAAGAAGAAGCATAAAACAGGAAATTACAGTGGCGCATACTAACAGTAACAAAAGAGTGCAAATGCGTGACGCTACGGCTCCGAAACACGCTCCGTCGCCCCCACGTTGCAAACTACTGCCCTCCGACGAACTTCACTGATTCCCAGGTCGCTCACTGTAGGTTCTCGACTGCGCAACGTTCTTTTGTGAATACTATCTCATCTCACTCAGTCAACGTTCAAATTTAAGAAAATTTACACGGGGAGGGGGGTCTTTTAAAGCTAATCCTTTCATATTTCAACACAGTACTTCAGAAAATTTTCAACAAAATGTCATAATTTTAGGGTGGGCATTTAAAACGAACTCATAGTGTTCGTAATTTTGTATTTGATTCTGATATACTCTATACATAATAATATTTATTTCACTGCAAATCTTGATACACGATGAAGTTCACCGTTTCAAGTTGTCTAATTTATTTTTCTTATAATAAAGATTTCTAGAGTGCTTTAGTACAATGACGTACATTGAACATTCCATAAAACATTGTTGACACATTAGTTGGAATTAATGCTTAATTTTGACAACTATTATTGACAAACATGTGAGAGATAATTCTTTTCCTGGTAGGGAATAAACATAAGACGTAGGGGTTGGGAAAAGAGAGTCAGAAGGGGGATATTACCCGGTTCCCCACCCCTATACCTTTAATTCGAACAGCGTGAACTGCTCTTACCCTCATAGGGGTTTTACGAAAAAGTACCTGACTTTTTCGTTTGCAAGTGAGATGAACTTAAAATTTGCTTGTATAATTCGTTTTACCTAATTATATCAAGTGTGATAAATAGCCATCAAAAAGTACTCATCTACATACCGGTCACACATTCTAACGTGTAAACTATCATCCTTAAATATTAGAAGACAGATTTTCAAATCTGAAATTTTCAAAATATAATTGAATAAAACTCTGATTTTGACAAACACGACTAACCCTCTATTATTTTTGTTTCGAATATGTTTTCATATTTGTAATGGTTATTGAATCATTCCATTCTTTGTATTAATATAGTAAAGAGAAAACTTCAAATATGAAAAAAATCAATAATTTAGTTGCCAGAAAATTTGGAGTAATTAAAGAAACCTATAATCTGAAGTCTGAAAACTTGCATGACGATTACGTTGAATTAGTTTTCCTGATTGACTTCTAACGACGCATGTTGAAACATGTTCCTTACAGTCCACAGAAGAAAACAAGAAAGAAAAATGTGACTCTTGAAGATTATATTTAACCATTTCGTTCTTGATACTTCAATAATATTCCCATGGACAATGACTTCATGAGATGACTTTCTATTTACATTTTATGCCAATCACTTCGATATAACGAGACATGAATATCTACTTTGGTTTTAGTGTGGAGGTAATCTACAGTCCAGTTTCATAAAGACTTCTTAAGTTTTCTTCTGGTCAATTTGTTGTTCCGTATCGGAGAAAGAAAGATAATTATGTCGCAAGTATATTGACAACTTACCATGTTTCACACACAAAATAAGATAAATATTCTTTCGATTAGACCCCAAACAGAAGTTAATTTTTTTAGGAGTTATAGTTCCGTCCGAATTTTATTTATGTTTGCTTATAAGTAATACCATTGAAATAATTTCAATCACCTCCCTCCGTAGCAACGTGCCTTCTTTCAATATATTCGCCGGAAGCAAATTGAATTTCCCTCTAATTCTAAAATCAGTGAATGTTTTGTAGGTAACAAACTTTCTTTGTTTCTCCTCTCCATTGATGCGTAGCACTCTCTGTGATCTTTCTACCGTTGCCCTCAACATTCCCCAGGGCAATGGACGTCTCTTATCTTCCACCATCATCCCTTCTCAGTCGAGCGCCGGTGACTGTCACCTGTCACCGGAAGTAGCACGTGGCTAAAGACGCGCTCAAGTGGAGACAGTTGATGAGCACAAAGCGAGACGCGCGCGTAATGCAGTAGCGAATGTTTTATTTCTCGTCATCACTGCGTGAGAACGTAACGCATGTGACGCGCAAGATACCCTCTCGTACGCTTTAAAGGGGATATGTGGAAGGTAATCCGTCCGCGTATGTCGGACAGACCGTGGAGTCATTTTTTATTTTGTCATCTTCATGCGCAAAATGCTACGAGGCATACGGAGTTGATGAATATCTCGCCTCGTAGTTCAACAGGACGCACAGGATCAAATACTATGCTTCAAATGACAATATTTGTTGGGAGTCAAATACAGTAACATAAAATGCAAACTAATATTTTATTCTTAAACAAAATATTACAGATAGTAGTAAGTAATAAACGAAGATCATTAGGAAGAGTTTTGCAGTTTCGATATAAAATCTAATATGTTGAGGCACTGTATTTACTACATTTTTATCTCTTATTCCCAGTTGTGTACATGAGAACTGAATAGAAATAAAATATTGTTGTCTCTTGGATGTGAGAATTCATGTAATGTAAGATTATTTTCCGTTAAATAAATCTGCACTGGTTTTACTTTCACCACTTCATATTTATTAAGATTTTCTATTTTTTACCGTAAGTTGGAACTTGTGCGTTCTCTAGAAATTATGACAGTTAAATTCCAATCGATTTTTTATGACAGTTTCCATAAAATTCCTAAATATATGCCTGGATTCATAGAGGTATTTCATGTTATCAGCATATTTAAAATATATTTTCCGACACACGATAAAAACATTGAAGAACAGTTCTCCACTATTATGCGAGAACGAACTTGCATCAAATATTCTAAACATGAAAATATGAAACAAAATATGGTGGAATTTAAAATTTAAAATTATTAGTAAAATGTTTTGACGTCTTTGAATCGACACAACAGGTCACATTAGGTTTATTTCTTTAAGATTTTTATAATCAATTCAGTTTAAAAAATTCGTCATTACAAATAATGCTAAAGAAAAACTTCCTTGGAAATATTTGATATAACAAGTTGTTTAGTCACTTAACCTTTTTTTAATAGAGAAATTAAAAAAAACAACTCTGTCTTACATAGGGATTGCTCTGAGTGGGAACGTTCTCAAATTACCTAAACAATTTTCCCAAACATTCAGATCCACTTAAGAGCATAATTTGTGCGTATTTTCGTAGCAACGAGCCTCGTGTTTTCGTTGCGCTCATATTGTTTGCCGCTTGGTACCACTGGAACTATTGACGCACAAGCGACCACATTCGCAAATTTGACTACAGCTTAGCAAACAATGTTCGCCTCGTATAATACTAATTCGTCAGTATCAGTATTCGTATGCGCTCCAATGGAACTTATTATTGTACTTATGGACAATATCACCCAAATCGACGCATTTTGTGGTTTTCGACATTAGTTATTACGTAAAAAGGTCAAAGTAGAAATTATCAATAATGCAGTGAACTGAAATGTTTGCTTTCTATCTTTTGATATGTATGAGATAAAAGATCAAAGCATTCTTTGGACATGCCGCTTACTCTCCGAGCAACTCAAAAAGTAACTCCGGGATACAAGCATCCTAATCCTCCCACATCATCAAAAGGCCAAGTGGCAAATGTATTCGAGAGGGGGAAACACTTTCTAAAAGATTCACGAACAGTTCGAAGTCCGCCATAATGCCACGCGTCCACATCTCCCCTTCGCTTGTAGATGCACGGTGAATAGGCATCGGCCCCTGACAAACACCGCCGCTGTGTCTCAATGAAGTTCCTGCTGCAACGCCATCGGTCCGTGTGGAGACGCCATTGCGGCCTCACTAATGCTTCAGTGGTTTCAGCTACGCCAGGTCACTTTCGCCACCGCTGTATACGAAGCCCTATATCATCATCTTCGCGCCTGCAATCGCCATCGACGTCACCGGGAGCGTTATGGTGATCACCATTACTTCTCCAGACGACATTCGTCAGTATAGTATGGCTGCTTTCAAACCTATAACCTCTGGGATTACACTGCGTTTCTGAGACTACTTCGTAGTGCGTATGGACGTCCAACAGCAGACGAGGTTTGCTAAAGGGTCGAAGAAGAAATTAGTACTAGTCGAATTTGTTTTGGAAATACATTTCTTTACTATATAGTTTTTCTTTTTTCTCTCACACAAGCAAACGTATGTACAAAACACGGAAGTTCTCTTCATTTTATCTTAATATTATATAACATTTCACTGTCGAAACATCGAAGCATGGATACAATTGGAAAAATGTCGAATTAATGAGTATCGTTATACCAGAAACTTAAAAAAAATACTTATTTTTCTTCTCGCACGAATGAATTACGACTTTGCTCAAATGACGAACGTTAAGATTGGATTACGTGACAAGGAACGACATTTTTAAGTGTTGCTGCTCAAAGAATTCCGAATCTCGTGTTTCGAATGGAAACATTCAGTTTAATTTTCGCAGTACTGAGAAAGTTAATCTTGCGAAACGTCTTGTATCGCCAAATTGAAACAATAGAATTTCATGGACTCAATTCATCCGATCTGAATAAGATTTTGAAATTTTTCTAAAGAAGTTTGATTTTTTTTCCTTTCATTTTACAAACGCAACGAATTATCACCCCATTGCACGATATAACAACTAATGGGTCTTCTGTCGTCCAGATATCTAATAAGAAACGAACTTTGTTGCAAGTAAATCAATTTCTTTACAGAAACAAATGAAGTAAGTTTTTCGATTTACTTCACAGGAAGAGTGAAACAAATGATGAAATACTGGGGTACATTAGAATACAATTTTCCCCACTGTCAGTGTCGGTCTGTTAAACAAAGTAAAAAAGAATGAACAAGCGAGGATTGAATGCTGCGTCACCTAGAAAGCCACGTGGACGCCGTAAGGGTTCAATGTTTACCAACCCCTGATCTAGGGGATCCTGTTTGCCTGCAGGGGATGTAACGCTCTCATACGCACCCGCTCTCAACACGCAGTGACGCGGTTTGACTGCAATACGGAAGCAAGGGAAGGGTAACCGGAAGCACATGTAGGAGAGGTGAGGAAGTGGAAAAAAATTGATCGCGCTCAATGGACTCTTAAGAGACATTCTTCGCTTCAAATGCTATAAGAATACGTAAACGATACTCAATGTTCGGTTATAAAAAGTTCCCTCAACATTGAGGACCTGTTGAAGAAGGATTGAAACCTGTTTTCTACAGGAGGATTATTAAGCCTTATAACTTTATTTGCATCATCGTAAGTTTAATACGAGTCATAATACCGTGAAGTCTTCTCTTTCGCTCAATCTTATAATTGAACAAAAGTAAGGAACTGGACAGACATTGGTCTGGAGAAGGTGAGGGAAACCATACTCAATGAGCCCCTACTCTCCAACTCAAAAGTACAAACGCCTCAATACTCTCGAGTAAGTTACTGATTTCAAGAATGTAAACATATCTCCGTCGTTTATAATCGATAGAGTAACACGGACGTTTGAGCACTGCTTCGATTCTAGGTCCGTGGCTATTTTCATCTTGCAGAAAGCTATCGCATCTCGCCCAAATCTACCGTGTTTCTTCCAGTACGCGTGAAAAAGAAACGGAAAATATGTTCGCGCTTATTAATAGAGATAACATCTTACGATAAAGCCAATTCAAAGCAAAGGAAATATTAATCGAGTTAATTAAATATTAAAGAGGTTTGTATTCATAAAATGGATCGATTGACTAGCGTTATCAAAGATGATAATCATTACAAACTCACTCTAACACGAGGAATCCTGTGAATAGTCCCGCTCCATCATGAATAGCACGTGCTCCAGAAAGAGACATACATGTTGGACATAGACATTCACATGGCGACGCTGTATGAATAGTCGAGGGCGGTGGTGGTGGTGGGGGGGGGGAAGGGGGTGCACGGAACAAACTGAGTCGTGGGGAATTGAGCACAGGGGTCTGGTGGGGATGGCGTCGCGCCCCCCGGAGGCGGCGATGGCATCATTAAGAAGCCAGCGGCCGCTCGATTAATAAGCAATTGGATCTATGAATACGCATGGGCGGTGGTCAATTAGGGCGCCAAGGGGAAGCTGGCTTATGCAGCGCTGCCGCCGACGGGTGCAGGGAAATAGGGGAGCGAATGCACATTGGAAGGAGACCCTACACCCTTTGACTAGGACGGTGACGTGAAGGATGGTGACTGCTGATTTGTAAACACTCATGAATTACTATGAGGAATCCCAATACCTCTGGCAGCTGTTTTAAGAAGAATGGCAGCGATAGAACAAGATGTGACAGAGTGAGCATTTTGAGAGATTATCTGTAAAATAAGAACAACTTAAATTGTATAGCCATCACAGAGAGGTTTTACAATAATTAAATTAATATATAATATTAAATAAAATGATAGTGTTTACGACGAGTAAATACGAATCTCCAATCTCACAATTTGAGATCAAAAGTCTGTTGAACAAACACAAACTGGAGACCAATAGAACTCCATCAATTTCGAGAATATGTATCTTGCCCACCAAGTTAATTTCAGAGAGGAAATTAGAATAATTGAAAGTGAAGGGAATTGGACCAAAAATATTTTCTCGTAAATACTTCTTTATGCAATATATTTCACTGAGCTGAATTTATGGCTATATTATAATTCGATGAATGGAAGCGGGTTTACAGTTCAAAAGGGATAATACATAAAAAACGTAACTCCAAAAACGTATCTTATCTAATAATTCTACTCAAAGGTGTCAGCCGTTGTTGAGATGTGATGTTTGAATCATTATCTAACGATTATAGCAAGATGAAGAATTCACAAGAAAATTAGTATTGTTGTCAGGCTCAGATTTTTCAATGCAGCCCAAATAGTCATGAAGTTTAGATAAAAACACATTCCGTAACGTTTTAAATCCGATCAGATTAGTTTTTCAATTAATATACATCAAGGAAGTACTAAAAAAACTCATCTGTAAAAGCATATAGAATATCTAAGTTGAATTCACAGTAATAAAAATGACACATAAAACAACAATATCGTAAAAATATTTTAAATCGAGAGAATCATATATATGAACTTGCAAATATCCCAGAGATTTTTCGTTCCCTTTCGGCGTAACCTGACGGAGCAAATCACACAAATCTGTAATCGTACTTTTGAGAATTAAAAGTGTCAGCGATTTCCCCTTATTTCATCTGTTACTATTTCCTTTTAACATCATTTAAAAATTACATCAAGATAAGACGCTACTTGCTTCATTTATTTGAAAAGAATGTAGCTTGACTACTTGTGTCCTGACAAATAAACTTACTTTGCTGATGTCCTGTTTACATAATTACTACTAAATATAAATCTGTGTGAAACTTGCATAAAACTAGCAAATGGGTATCTGCCATATAACCCAGGTCAAGAAAATAGTGGTGCTTTGTTTATATCATCATTTACAATACTAGTTTCATTCAATTAGCAAGTAAAGTATAAAAATTAAGAGATGTAATAGGAAGATCACAAACACAGAATCTCTCCTAGCCAGAGCTACGTCACACATCCGCAATGCAGAAGAACACTCACGCAACGACGTTCATAAGGCAACAAGTACCTCTGCGTTGATGTACCTCATTCGCCCAACAACATTCGGCAACTCGCGTCTCGGGTGCCATGAATCAACAGCAGTACCACTCACATGCACGCGTCAAGGGTCCCCAGTTTAACGACGCGTTAAAACTGAGCTGGTGGTGGATGTGGGGTGGGGTGGGATTAATCGAAACTGCCTCAGGGTAGTTCCACTCACACCTCGTTCGAACGAGTCTTCCATTCCACCTACATTATGCACACCAGAGAATCATAAGAGTTTTTTCTTCATATTTACCTGTTCATTTTGCCCGGTGTTGCCTGGGTTTTAATATAATATCCTAAATTCATAAGATAGCTTCTAAATTTCTCTATTTAAATTCACTTGATGGTAAATTTTCACTTGGTTGTTAATTTCAAACATTAAATATCACCACGTAAACCTAAAAAAACAGTTTTCAGTATTGTATGCAAATATGTTATTACGAATTATTTTAAAATCCAGCCAGAAGGAAAATACTCAGCAATAAACAATGATCCTAGTTAAGACCTATGAATTCTGAGGTTTTCATTTCAATTTCAGGTTATGCTCTTGAAAACGATATTCTTTAAAGTATTTACACAATTTTAATTCTACGATTCGGTTACGTAGATTATATATTCAGTGAATTGTTCGCCTGACGTAAAGCTATCTAACTTTAACGGACTGATTGCAACCAATTTTAAATGTTTTTCTGCTCCTGTAATTCATCAATATTAGCCATGAGTCCTATGAATTATTAAATAATCATCAATTACTTTTTCCGATTTCCATGTCACAGACATTCTTTATAATTCCCGTTTGTGTGTATAAATTACGTACAACTTAAAGAAAACCATTTTTATTCGCATGCCACAAAATGCTTATTGATACACATAAACCTCCAAGCCGTCACCTTCTCAGCACAGTACGTGCATCCATAGGAACATCTCCTGACACCGTAAGCCAGAAATTTTTATTTTATATACTGACTGATGAGGTTTACGTCATAAGGCATGCTCTTCCATCTAACCGTGAGCTGGATGAGAGAATTGGGAAATAGAGATGTTGGGTAGCCGGGGAATTAGTGCTATCGAACCGATCATAAGAACACCATACAGGACTGAGATCATAGGAAAAGGTGAACGAGTCAACTCTCGTACAATAAACTGAAATACTCGTACAATACAATAAACGGGTTTAAATACTACCAGCATTGATGCCCCTGTGGTCACTTATCCCCTGAATTGGGGATGTGACACAGGTTCACCGGGGCAGGCCGGATGGATATTGTGTACGGACTTGGGAAGTCGAGATAGAAGACTAAAAACGAAATAGGAATGGAAATAGATGCTAATGAAGTCTGGAAACAGACACACAGAATATAATTGTAATACAAAAGATGTGTTTTAATTATTGCTCGTTGAAGTCAATTTATGTATACTTTTTAAGAACTAGAATGTTGTTATAGGGCCTAGTTTAAATGAAAACTTAGATATTGTTATAAACAAATCATAAATTATCATCAAATCATAATCATTACCGTTCCTGTATCAACAACTTTATCACCATGGTATATCATGGTGATGATTGTCATCACCACCTACATCGTCCATCCGCTCATATCGCCCTTGAAATGCCGCGAACCGCATCGTGTTGGGAGTCGGATTTATAACCGGCCATCCAAGGCAGAGCCCTCCCCCAATAATCGAAAATAGTCACGGTATTAGCTATAATCGATTTATGGTCGGTATCTAATCGAACGAGCAACGATAACTCACGGTGAAAATGGATTCGCGAGTTGGGTGGGAATTAGTGGTGCCATATAGTCTGAGTCAGATGAAGAGAAAGTCTGTAGGTTTAGATGAAGCATTGGAAGAGGTAAAAAAGCTAAGCGAGATAAAAAATATACCCGCAAGAATGGAATTTGTAGAGACGAGCTTTATGTTGCTTCCGGATAAATTGTTGCAATATGTCACAAGTGGCATGCGTCTACATATCGAAGAAAACTATAATGTATTAAATAGGATGTAGAAATATTTGAAGAGAATTTCCAATAGGAAATGCTTCGTTCGTATACGAACTGTATTTTTTACAAGTTACAAGTAGTAAAAACACATTTAACGAGGAATATCTTCAGAAATAAAATTAAATAATAAACCATGACTGCCAAATATAAATTGTCGAGAACGTTAACACGGAATCATGTGTTGTTCTAATCAAGACAATAAGCCAAAACAACGCATACTAAAACACAAACAGAACGCAAATATAAAAAAATCGGTTATAACCGCATTCATATTTACTTACATGTTTTGACTTTTCTGTTTATTTTGGCAACTGTTTCTAAAATTTGTAGTTTCATGTATTCATTTGTATTGACCTTGTTTAAATACTGTGTAAATTAGCACTATATAAATTATTATGTAAACTTATTGATATAAAACTATTATGAAAATTTATCATATTAGTTTTAATACCTCTCTAAGTTTTATCTGAAACGTTTCACACTTAATTCCTCTAAGATCATACATAATCATATGTAATTCAATCATATTCAGTAAGAAGCAAGGGTTATTCTATGACATCCCGAGGGCATTGTTTTCATTGAAGTGAGCAAAATGTTGTAAGATTTCCACGAAAGAGAGCTAGGGTTCGCAGAAATAATTCAGACCGTAAAACCACTTAATATATATGCACGGTCTGGTTATAAAAATTATTTATGACTTTCACTGGTGGATGTTCCTATTTCTTTAGTCTCTTTTTCACAACGGAACTAGGTAGAAAATCCTTTTCGCTGGATTTACTTATGATCATTTTCCCTATTAATTATCAACACAAACGACTGAATGCAGGAGACAAAGCAAAAGAAGAGAGAATAACGAGCCATCAAAATTACATTTAGAGTTCACTGCTCGTTTACCCAAATGGAGTTTTGAACAATCAACAGCTTTGGTTGATGTAACGCTAATGGAGTTTTGTGCTGTCGATTCCGAAATGCTCCGTAATTATGGCGTGTTCACTGCACACACTTCGTTCCGATCAATGAAACAATAGTTTAGAACTTGCAAAAGGGCAACGTCTACTGAAAAATCTGTTTGGATCCAATAATGAAGTGAATTTATAATAAATACGTTTTGATCAACACTCACTGTCTCAGATATGTTGCCCTGTGTTTCTCATTCAACATTCCCTGTTTAAACGTTTTTCAGTAATTCATAATCCAATGGAATAAATTAATAAAAAAAATCTCACTTCTTCTTACTTATAGGAAAATATAGGACGAACAAATATAGGAAATTCCAAACATATTTTTCGGTACTTATTCAGTCGACAGTCGACAAGGTCAACCTATTTTTTATTACAAAATATTCTCAAGACAACTTTTTTCTTAAAATGAAACTACGAAACAACAATAAAAAAAACAATATAAATATCTTTAAAACTTTGTGTTACTTAAGATTTTCTTTCCTCTGGAAATTAATATTAGTTCCAACAAAACATTTGTGATATTATAGTTGTCTTAATAATAACGAGACTTCTAAAGAAAATATTGTGTAAAAAAGGATCAAAATGAGGGTATTATGACCATATTCATATAACCTAAGATTAGATGCAATATTATTGTCTACTCTTTATAAATAACGTACAATTTCTTACTCTACAAAATAACAATTTTCTATACGAATTTGTTTATTTTTGCCAACTGGATTTTTGACACCATTACATTAGTGTTACTATCGAAGTACACAAGATTTTCCTTCCATCAAACCTTAAATATGTACCTAAAATAATCACATTTCAAAGCAGAAAATAAAGAAAAGGCTTTTGTTGAATTAAGGTCTGTTAGAAAAGCTTGTTTTTTCTGACCTTCCCTCAGCAAATGTCAACCTCAAATTTACTCACCTTATCTAGAAAAAATTGTAGTTTATTTAATTTTGGGGTAAATAATCTCACATTTGGATACAGAAAATAACGTTCATTTAAAATAACATAAGTTTACGTAAAATATTCTAAAATATAATTTAATTGAAATATAATTACATAAAATATCAGTCCCATTTTCTTCTAAGAATTATTTATTTAAAAAAATTCAAATCATATTCTGAAGATCTCATAGCCCACCCTCATTGTTCCATGCAACAATATGTTTCACAAAATTGAAATGATTACAATCAAAGCCGTGACAACATTTTTGTGCCAGCGGACATGTGTTACCTTACCTCTTCCTTCCGCCTGCATAATAAACTACAAATTTCACAAGATATTGACTATTTCTACGTTACTTTAAGAAGTATACAAACAAAAACTGTAAGAACAAGTATTCGATGAAATAAAAATGATGTCATCGCACGATTACCCTAACTACTCGTGGATATAATTTAATCCAACACACTACGGTACTATTCCAACATATTATACCACGGTACAATTCTTTATATTGACAAACTGTTCAGTTACTAAATGAAAGTTCAAGATAGTAGATGATATAGCCTACAATAGGCTAACAAATACTATTCTCATTCAAAGACTAGAAATCTCATAATTGAATGACCGGGAAATAATGATACAATGTAACGACACATCACGCTTCCATCTTTATTACGGAGTTCCTACAATGCAGCAGAGACCAATGTATGCAGCTTGAATTCTTCTGCAATGGTGAAGGTCAAATATGTGCGTGTACGAGATACGCGAAACACATTCCACGAATACTTTGGTGTTTCGAACAATGCTGAGCATGTGGACCAGAGCATCTGAAGTTGTTCGCAACCACAGTTTCAAACATTCCACATCACACTATGACCACACACTCTTTTTAAAAAGTCTTACGAACCNTTTTTTTTTTTTTTTTTTGCGGAAAAGCACATAATTAGATGAATCACCCGCTTTACACAATTGTGATACATACTTAGACCATGTCACTGGGTGCCAACATTAATACTAAAAATTTTAAACAATAATACAAAAAGAAATTCATGTGACAACGTGCTCTTACGCAAAAATGCGAAATGTTGGGCAATTATTTAATTATATATGATTTAATTTCATAATAATGAATATATTTATGATTTAATAGAAATGTTCTACAAGAATTAGCGAGCAAATCTTTGACCTCTGCCGGTTTAAGGTCGTTCCGTCGCTCAATATTAGTCAACCCAAGGAAAAGAAAAAACTTTTTTGTTGAATTCTATGTCATTTTCTACAATACTTTTATAAATAATCGTAAATAATAAAGTTATTTATTTTCTTGAAAAAGTTCATTTCTTAGAATATGTTTCATCCGAATATCTAATATATAGAAAGTATCTTGCTTAAATGACCTTCAAAGAATGTTTCACGAGTAGAAGCTCGAATCTATATGAGCACTTATTGTGTCCATGTACAAGATTTTAGACGTATATTTTTTAAGTCTCCATCAGCAAAATAATCTTTATCGGTTAAAGCATTGTAACCGGCAAGTCTAGAGAGGTAAGTACGAGTCTTTCCTGGAAATAGAAAATTCTTAGAGAATAAAATATTTTCCCTATTTTTATAAAATTCTTTTTACATTTTATAAGAATTTACATAAGAATAGACATGGAATTCTTAAGAGCTAGATATTAGAATGGCGGTCACTTACTGTTGTTTACGGTAACCTGTTTTTAGTATGCATGTTTGAAGAAGTAATAAGTGCAATTAAATGCAAGTTGAGGCCACAACCTGCGTAATGTGGGTTTGCGTCCAAATCATTTACGTCATCACACTATACCACACGAATATAATGACAACAAAAAGAATCGTAATAATTTATCGGCCAAAATTCACTCTGCTCAAAATATCTGAAAAAATGCACTAATTATCTGCGGGTATAGCTAATTGTGAGGAACAAATGTTGGACCGACGACCCATCACTGTGCACATTATGTCTGAAAATATAATAATTAGAACATGCAAAACAATTTAAAAATAATTACTGTACATTTTAATCAATGAGAAACCCACGAGATACAAATTAACTCTGTAACAAGCGAACTGGACATTAACAAAAGTTCGGCCACCATTACGTATTTTAATTGTTTTATTTCGATGTAGTCTGTAATTTGTTGTACGCTACGCTGATTCCTTTCGCTCTACTTCGGTTTTCGCATGCCCTCCACAACCGTATCCATTATTTTTACATCGTTAATACCATCAGCTAGTGTCTTATAAATAATTTATCGTGAAAAAGCAGCTGAGAAACTGTATGGCCTTGGGAAGGACAATGGATGATTTACTTTTCGCAAGCAAGTAAGGGACCAACCGATCAATCCCCATCGAAGCGTCCGAAGGAATACAGGAGAAAAAAAAACTCAGCCGGGATGGGACAACATGGATGATGAACGCAACCTTACAGATATGTAATTATTATTATGGGCAAAAAGGAACAAGAGCAACCAACCTCACGTTACCCAGCAACTAGTGGATGAAAACTGTCGATAGTTTCAAATTAATGTGAATACTGTTAAATTGATAGCATACTTACTTTTAATATGGTGTACTTGTTGGACATTTTTATTTACGATTTGATAGCGTCAGTTCAGTAAATGCGTAGCTACCTAATTTTATATTTTGAAAAAACTATCAAGGTGTGAAAAACTGAATCTGGTAAGTTATGATTTTGGATAGTAAACAAGGGGTGTATGAATAATATGAAATTGTCAAATTACTGAGTTCCAAAGAAGATGTTACGTTTCCAGTACTAATGGAATTCATTCTTCTGATTCACAACCATTCCGTGCATGTGTTCACAAGTTATAGGTGAACAGCTCTGGAGGAACGCGGGAAGATTCAAATCTGACTATCGAAAACTATCGAGATGGCTATTAACTATCGATGGTGGTCGATAGTTGAAACTTACGATAGTTATCGATAATGCTTTTGATAGTGTTCCGCCTCTACCAGCAACCAACATCTCACTTCTCCAATTTTCTTTCCCAAGTCCTGGTTATGTGGGCGATCAGGTTTTATGGCCTGAATCTCACCAGACATTAAAATAAATAAAATACATAATCAAAAGTCAAACTTTCCCACAACAGGCCCCGGAGGTGCCCAAGTGTTTCACGGAGGGTAGAGTACCGCAATTACTTCTATTGGATTTGTTTTATTATACAGACCTACCTTGTAATAGCTGTGCAGAGCATCGAGAAAATCCTGAAAAAAATGGTTTCATGAACGAATATTAATTTTTTAAACCGGAAATGTTTGAAAAATGTGACAGATTTACGTTTCTTTGTCGATATATCGACTTTATTTTAATTTATAAAATATAATAGAGTGCCAAAATAATTCTTATCCAGCGAATGATAACTACACATTTGTGACAACATTTAAGAATTTCAAGCTTCTATTTGCAATATGAGGTATATATATATTTTTTAAACATTGTTAAATGCGATCAGACACGTTATTGAGGAATAAAATTTCTACTGACGCACTCATGATAATGCCGTAATTATCATTGAATTAGAACAATAAAAAGTCGCAGCCACCAGCAAGTGATAAAATAAAACTATGTTTTCAATAAGCGTCTAGCGGCGAAATGCGGCAGCGCCCGCTTTTGCCGTGCGTGTCCAGTCTACTGACTGGACTCCTCAGATTAGAAAATAATATCAGTCAACGGACTGAAACTTTGGTTGAAACGCTGGGTGAATATTATTCTTATTTCGAATGTCGTTTCGCATGCCCTACAGCGATATCCTCTGTTATTACATCCCATACGTCGTTAATAACATCAGCTAGCGCAAATTCCTTAAAAAGTGTCTCTTACAGTAAAAGAAGGATTGAAATTCAGAGAAGTAATTTGGAGCCATCTAATTAGTTTTCGATTAAAATATTCCTTTTGTGTCAGTAATTACCATCTTCATTTTATATCTGTGGGATGAAAGTCCTGGAGCAACGTAATTAATCCCTGCAGTCTGCTTCGCCGACATCATGGAGGAATGAGGAAGAGCGTTGGTCTTCCTCTACTGAAGGTTCCAGATTCAAAACCCACTTCAGGAAAGGGTGTTCGAAACTACAATTTACCCATAATGTCATTCATACTTGACGAATACAAGTTACGATCCTGACACTAAAGTAAATGTTATGAAAGGCTAATGCACTGAAATAGTAGTAGAAATCTGTCGTTGCTGACCACGCCAGGAAAGGAAAACTTCTGAAGGGTGTTCTGCAAATTTGTAAGTCCAATTTCGAAAAAAAATACATTTTTAAATACCCAAAAAGGTCACTCGTTGAATTTTTTGGATAATCTTAAAAATGTGTTGCATTAAAAATATTGGCGTACATTCATTATTAATGTGAATGTAACAATATAACGAAAAAACATTTCATACGCTGTGCGTCGTATTAAGAATGTAAATAATGATGTAAGGAACTCCTCAAAATATTGTATATTCATCAGTGACGTTGCGTTTTGGAATGTTAATTTTCTTCACTTATCGATAAATATAGGTTTCCGTTACCTATCGCCATTCCAAAAATTTTTACTGACTCTTCTAAAGCCAATTGGTTGGGGAAAAATTGTAACGTTTTTTCCAAATATCTGTTTTCCTTAAATTCAATGGAAAGTGACAAAAGTTGATAGAAGTAGAGTGAAGAGCGTACTTAGTGATGAAACTAATTCCCTCGTACATTTTTAAGAGCATTATTTAAGTATCTTCATTTTAATACATTTTATGGAGCCATCCTGTAGTAGTATTAGTTTTAAGGCGAAGTATGCAAGGTGTATGTTCATTAGACAAGTGACCCGCAGACCCGCATTATGACTACACATTATACCGCCCGCATGCAAGACGCCGCGCCACAATGGATGTTTCGTCATAACATATGAATGTTTCATCGAAGGACTGCTCACGTGCTACTGCGATACCTTGAGATCAGAAATATTGTTAATGTTTACAGAATTGTTTTACCAATGCCTTATACCTCTATCTGTAGTCAATATCTAGAGTCTAGCATCTCTTGAGATCTCTTCATAAATATCACCGAATCTTTATATATTGCATGTGTAATGTTCGTATCCCATCCACATAATCCCTCTCCCAAACACGCAATCCACATTTCCATCAACCCTAACTTCGAAGCATCTACTACCAACACATCACTTGCTACAGTAACTCGTGGCACGATTCCACCAATATATGCGTCTACCAATTTACTAGATGCAACTCAACCCCCCTCCCTCGCTCCCTTAAGCACCATAGTATGTTTACTCCATAGCTTACTCCCAACCTACAATTCTCTACCCAAACCCCCCACCTCTCCATTTATACACATTCATCCTGTTTCCACCCTCCAGTCCTAAACTTTCACAACCACCCCTCCAACCCACCATAGTATCTGGAATCCTCTTCCCACCAATTTACTAAATTCTTGTATTCGTTTCCCACTCTCATACATATCCATCGCCACCCCTTCCACCTCCCTCACTGGCGCCCAGCGTTCGATAGTGACGGAACCAGCCATCCATCTCGTGCAAATCCCATGCAGCGCCATAACTCTGATGCTGCACCAGCGACCTGTGACGTACTCACGCCAGCCTCAGTGCGCACAGGTAATTAATACTAATAACTGTCGCCCTGCAGCGCCACAGTCGCACCCTTCCTCCTCTACACTCCTCCGATATTCCGATTGCTTTGCTGACATTCTGCCGCCGCGTCGCAGTGACGGCCGCTCGCAGCGCTCCACTGTGCCTGTGGCATGGACGCAAAACGCCGAGGCACGCCTGCCGATTTGTTTCGGATCCGAGATATTCATCTCATCGGAAGATTCAATGGACATGCCACGAAACGAGGAATGCGGTTTTGAATATCGTCTCAAAGATTCTCCATTTTGTCGTGGTAAACACAGAAACACACGTAGGTATAAAACGAAATAAAAAATTCATCCCAACGATGCAGACGGTACGAGGCAAGTAAGGGAGTATAAATATTTAAGGGACGTATGAATACGCGCGGATACATGTCTGAACACACGAACACACCCAAACTTTCGCTATGCGTCTGCTCCAGCGAATACGTGATATTCGTATCCCGCAAAATCACCCGCCGCCGCTGGCGAAAGACTCTCTTCGCCAAACACGAGAGCATCAAGTTGTGCCAACGTAGCAGTAGTTCAAAGTATGAAATTGCGCTTATTCAAGTTGGCAGACCTGAAGAGGCCCCGAAAACGGGGGCGCGAGGGTCCCGCTTTACGGATAGCACGATCAAATATTGATAAGCACCGGTGCGCCGGTGAACAGGGCGGGTGATGGGTGAGTGGGATGGGGCGCGGGAGTGCGTAGTAGCTTTGCCTTTGGGCTATGGTGACTGGGCGCAGCTGCCTCTATCGTCCATAGCCTCTACCCTGCGCGTCACCTCAGTCAGCACCACTGTGATAATTACTATCGAAACCTATTTTATTGGAACAGGCAACCCTTGTGCAATGATACAAAGCCTCTAAAACAGCCCCCGCTTCACATCTGTCACCTGCAGAATGTTGCGAGAAATATCCCTAAGAACAAAGCCATTATTGTAACACAGAGTCCTCTAAAGTATCATCCAAATGCAACAATTTCAATTTCAACAATAAATTTATATGAGGATTTTGACCTAAATAATATTTTAAAGTTTCTTAGTGTACATCAGTCCCGTCAACTTCCCGTTTAGTACGTTTCTTTGCTCGTTTCTTGATATTTTGTTATCGTGGATATTGTTCAATCCCTAAACAACGATGATACGATTGCATTATAGCCGACGAGTTATAATTACTTTTATGTAAATAATTTGTTTTGTATGGTTTTCAATTAAATTCCAAAGTTGTCTACTCATGTCTACTTCACCTTTTTTCCTGTCAAGTAATTTAAATCGAAATCAATCCTGGAATCAAACTACAAATTATATACAAACCCGGAGATCGGATGATAGCCCTAGTGACCAGAAGTCTATCTTTATTTATGCAACGTTTTATGATTTCCTCGTAACAAAGAGTCGTTATATTAAGTCTTTATAATTCAGTATTCTACACTAGATTTATTGACATTATTTCCGTGAAACTAATGCTACCACTTGGCTTAAGTGTGGTTTCAATAGTTCAGCACGTTATATAGTTGTACATAGAGAACTAAACATTTTTAAAACTCATCAGGTAAATTCAAATATTTGGACTACTTTGTTTATCAAGATAAAGGGATAAATATTGTACTATTTTATTGGGGCTTTACGGCTCGCCGACTACTATTTGCTATTCAAACTCATACTAGCTTGTTATTTAAAACACTTTATTCTTTATTACAACAGTGAAAAGAAAGAATTTAGGGTATCGGTGTATTTTATACACAGTACTACCTAACACCAATCATTAATGAATAACAGTTGAACTAGACGTAAATGACTATTTCAGAAATAATATTTACACAAGAACCACGAAATTCTCTCGAGCAAATATGCGGTGTCCATTTTTACAAAAAGGAATTATTAACGAATCGAAGTCGTTTGATATTAAGTTTAACCGAATCTTACATTTGAAAATAAAATTAATAAGTGATAATTCTCTCAGAAATTGTTTTGAATAGTACTTCCACTGGCGTAATGTAATCAGTTCCATAAATAAAAATACTTAGGTTAAATTTGCTATGCTACACAACAAACATTTCCTTTAATACGCAAAATTTACACTGCAAATATACACGAAATTTTTCAAAATAAAAATAGAAAGACACAATATATACACAGCGAATAAATACAAGGTACTTCCATGATGTGGTTGACACGAACAAACCATTTGTTGGAAGATAGGTTGAAAATAATTTTAAAATAATTTTAAAATTAGTGTACACTAGTAGTGAGTGTCCGCCGTCTACCACCTAGTGGAGACGACACGGTAGTTCTGTAATGACTTGCATTTAGTTATTTAAAATTTGGTATTGCAAAGCAGAGATAAATCTTTATTTATTGCTAGCAATTAAAAAGTAAATTTAATTTATGATTAAATAATTTATTAAATTTATCTTTTATTAATAATTTGATTAATTATTGTATTTAAATCTCTACGGTCAAAAAGTTATTTGTATTTTATGTTCGTTTTCTAAAATATTTATGTATGAGTTCATTAAATCAATACTTTAAACTTATTGAAGGGAAGTGAATGTGTTGTACTATATTAATATCGTCCGACATAAGTACTAATGATAAATTTATTTGTAACTCTACTCTTTACAATATCTGATGATAATAATACAAGTTATATAGTTGTACATAGAGAACTAAACATTTTTAAAACTCATCAGGAAAATTCAAATATTTGGACCACTTTGTTTGTCAAGATAAAGGGATAAATATTGTACTATTTTATTGGGGCTCGTAGATGCAATAACCAGAAAATAGGTATCGATTATGTTAGTATTATTTGCAATGTTACCATTCTATTTGTGAGTATCTATCTATCTACATGAAAATCTACCCAGGAATATGAATCTTACATAATTCAAACCTCAAAGGATGTCCACTGAAACCACTATCATGAAAGAAACGGAATAGTATTAATATTTATAAAATTATTCATAAATGTTGTATAAGTTATGTTGACTAAATGTTGATATGTTTTGAAACTGAATGACAGTTACCCATGAAAATGTATTGTCAATTATATACATTATAAATAAAACACCCGTCGAAGTCAAAAGCTTGTTGAGAAATGTAGTCTTAATAAATGTTAACGTGGTCTTCCGCGACCGGAGTTATTATAAAATTGTCTGGAACAACCCGCGTCTCAGTAGACATAGCTATCAACGTTTCGGGCATTTTGCAGTGGCCTTCTTCAAGGGAACTCTGTGAGTACCACAGCAGAGAACTACAGCGACTTGGATCTGCATGACACTGGCATTGTCTTGAAGGAGGCCACAGTTAGATGGCCGAAACGTTGTTACTATGTCCACAGAGACGCGGTTTGTTCCAGACAAACATGTAAATGTATCCTTCTTAAGGTCGAAAACGTTAAAAATTGACGTACTTTTTACAATAGTAATCTAACTTAATTATAAAAATCTAGTCATGGAATAGAGGATTTTATTCCCTCGTCTCGATATCTTGAGTATTTCCATAGCCCGCTCGTGCAATCAAGTGGACAACAGCCACCTCCCTCAGGGCGGGCGTTCGAGGTGTCGCAGAGCGCGTCTCGATCACTCAACACGACAACGCGTCGCTTTCCACCTTACACCTGGCGTCTCCCATTCCCTCCTTCGCGCCACTCGCCCTTTCGACCAGAAGGGCGCAGGTAGAAGTCGATCGCATCTCAGCCGAGGTGCTCTCCCTGCCCTCCCAAAAAAAACGAGGAAACTTCACGGGCCGCTGGACGTGCCCTTAAATCAGACGGACAAGAAGGGCCGAGAGCTGGGAGGTGGCGAATAAGGCCGTGAAGCAGGCGACGCTAGGCGTCTACCGGGAGCTCCATCAACTGGGTAACTCCACTCTACGACTCCAGAGACATTTCCCCACGAGAGCCAATCCTTACGAAACGGCCCAGAGGTGGTCGCTCGATAATTTTGTTAAAAAATACATGTTTCCCTTGTTCCTTTCCTAATCATTCGGGAGTTAAAAACTGATTTTTAAAAAAACATTAATCTCAAACCGTTTATCTGTGGCGGCCATTTTTGTTCTAACAAGCAGGCACCTTTCCTCGTTTGTTAGCATTTATATTACCGCTCATATCTCATAAACTATTTATCCTAAGATCAAACTAAAACCATTGCAAAGATCACACTTTACAGTATAAACATTGGTCCGGAAAGTGTTTCCTATATACTCGTATTTTACTTCTATGAGAAAAGTTCATCTAAAAATGGATATTAAAATAAGGGAAATTTCACTTTTCAAAACTTCATTGGGAAGGTATGAGTTTTATGTATAGTTTTAAATTTTTTGTGGGTGTAGATACATATTAGAAGCATTACCCAAGTAAATATCCCAACGATCTGACTTTTATCCTTTAATTTTTTATAAAGTTTTGAAAAATGATTTTTTTAAATGTTGTCTAGTTGAGGTCTCAGTCCTTTGTAAGACGTTTATATAAACCTCAGTCTTTTATATGAGATTGATGAAAACTAGAAGACATTGTTGTATCTTGAGCTAGTAAAAAAGTTACAGCACTTCAAATATCGAAGTTTCATATATCGCGGCTTTTTTTTTGATATTGTGATTTCTGTATTATTTTATGCTCTGAATGAAGTTTTTTTGTCAAAAACGATTATCTCACATATATCACAAAAATATTTTAATGTCTTATATACGTCATGAAATTTATTTCTTGTCGTTGTTAGATTGTTTAAATTTTGAATGCCTTTTTGTTCGAATTCATCTAACAATAACCTCGTTTGATTAGTGATTACATATGTTTCCAATTTTATTCTTATTGTGTAATGGCTGGTTGAGTCGACAGAATTAGTTTTCTCACAATACGTTCAGTTTCCTTGTTATCTTTGCTGAAGCGGTCTTAAAACGCATTAGTATATGTTGTGTTGTATATGATCTCTGAGCACACAAATTGCTTGGTGTTGAATTTTATGGTCTTATTTGTGCTAAAAACTGTGCAGCTTATTCTCTTGGTGTCACCCTGTAAATAACTAATCTTGTGTCACCTTGTAAAATCTAGTATTCAAAAACTTTATAATGTATATATAATTTATCGTTAATTTTATACATCTGTTACTAATTGCTGTTTTCTTTAAACAACCAATAATTTCGGGGGCGGATGTCTTTTTAGTTATAATGTTCATGAGGTAAATAAGACATTAAAATATTTTTTGTAATTAATGTAAGACAATCGTTTTTTTATTCAGACAACTTCATTCCGAGCATAAAGTAATATAGAATCATAAAATCAGAATGATACAACCTCCATGTATGAGAAATAATTTTTCCTTTTAGTTGTGTTTTTCTTCATATTTGAAGTGCTGTAACGTTTTTACTAGCGCAAGTGACAACAATGTCTTCTAGTTTTCAAAAACCTCATATAAAAGACTGAATTGAGACATTTTCATAATTTTATCGTCAGTCTGATCGGAGATATTTGAGTCTGAACTTATCAAATTTTTAAAAAATTCACTTCTCAAAAATTCATTTTTCACTTTTCAAAAATTCATAAAAACCAAAGGATAAATGTCAGAACGTTGATACCTATTTGAGTAAAGCTAAAAATATGTACCTACACCCACAAAAAATATATAACTGTATATACCGCTCGTGAACGAGCACGAACGTTTTCGGTGCAACGCACTAGCCATACGACGGCAGAAAAGTGGATCATTGCTGTTTGCGATTGTTCGTGTTAGTTCTTGCTCAATCTTCTCTCTGGACCGTCCACACCGCATGTTCGTACACATTCGGCTCGGTTACATTACAGCGTTGCTTACCGGTGTGGACGCGGCTTCAGAAAACGGATTTTCTTGATTTCACTAATACAATTCAGTTTAATTCGTAAGAAAGAAAACTAGACGTTAGACTTAACACGTTAATTCTTTCATTCCCCTCAGCTTGATATCATGTAAAGCATATGTGACGCGGATATAATGTGACGCGAATGGTGCAAATTCATGTTATTGCTATTTTACGGGGTACACTAATAGGATTTTTTTTCTTAGAAGTAACTTTTTGATATTAGTAAATTTCTCATTACTTCGTCAATCTCCGTTATGAGATTGTCGCACTATTTTGGAGAAATTTTGGTCATATTAGATGTCTGTATGAAATCAGACATCACTGAGTTAAAAAGATACTCATCTCAATGAGTACGTAAAGAATATAACTGACAAAAAACTGAGGGAAAAAACTCTTCTCGAGTATTTTTTCATGTCAGCCACCTGGTATGGATTCATATTGTTTACAAATATGAAATTTTTATAACAAGAGGTTAATATAACAAGAGTGCTAAAACCATTAAAATCATGAGACGGTGCTTTAAATTAAATGTTCAAAGAAAATATATATTTTTGTTTAAAAGAAAGTTTATTGCTATAGTGTACTATTTTCAAAAATACTATTATGCCTCTATCTGTGATTGTTTTACTGTAGAAAAAATAACAAGAATATATACGTCGATACGTCCACGGAGTGACTTCAAATAATTCCTCTCCAACTTCCGAGCCATTCGGTACTCCCACATACATGCATTAAATGCCTACTGGACTAGTCATACATATTCATATCAGAAAGGGGGGACCCAAAACAAATTCAGCAACGGAAGTACCCGAAGCGAAATACGAATCGAGGGGGAATGTGCCCTGCAGCAGAACGGCTCCAACGCAATGATTCCCATACCGGAAGAACGCACTAACGTCATGGCACACCGCTCCTCACCTGCCACACGGCGGCGCCGCGGCGCAGGGAAGGGGAACTACAACACGGCTATGTCCGATTTATTAGGATCCACCCACACCATCTGCGAGATTTATACCTTTCTCGCCCAGGGTCTTTCTCATGGGTCGTAATCTGCGTTTGGTCGATACCCCGTCGGACGTAAATACAGTTTATGACTAAATCTAACCCCGGATAATCGCAAACTCATCCATCTTCTTTGCGCGAATCCTTGAGAAACTGAGAGACAATCTCCATGGACAACACATGTGTGATCGGTGAATGACTTGGAGACGTATTCACTCTATTGCCTGCATTTGCAGTGCGTGCACGTATAGATTCGTTGAACCTCAAGTGGTTCTCCTTGGCGTTTGGTGATTAATGGTGTACTTAGTTCGCCGGCGTGAGTACTAGAAGCTGACACGTGAACACGGGTGGAATCCTTTGACGTTATTAAGCTTCGCTAGGATTATTGCGGTAATAATGAAGAATCTTCGGGAGGGTTAAAGGTCTCTCCATTTATTATACAGACTTAAGTGCAGTCACAATACCATGTACACAAACGCCGTATAATAGCGAGTGTTTTAGAACTCGACCCTACCTCGTACTCTGATCTCAAATAAGATATCACATTTTGAACAAAAAGGTACACATTAAACGCAAAACATTATGGAAATTTCTGTTAAATATTATTAATTTTAGAGTTACCATGATTGAGTGGATACGGCTTTGAGCAGTGGGATTTGAAATTCTCAACGTCCAGGCTGACTCCCAGGTCTACTCAGTCTCCATAAAGAACAAGTAGCGATAGACGCATTATATGTCCTAAGAGGTATAAATTCTATTTATTTATTTAGACGAAAGGTCGAGTTTAAAACAGTATTGAGAAGAAACAAAAAGACACATTTCAAAAACAGGACGTCAGAAATACCGATAAAAGAGTAAATAGCAAGATAACAGATGCATTGATGCAAGTGTGGTAGGTTTCCAAGGATACTGGATATGGTAAACAAAACGGATTAATGATAAACACATCTAGTAAGACAAAGAGAGGAGGAAAAAGAGAGAGAGAGGGACATTCAAAAAACATATATTGAATACGTTAGAAATATTTATTAGTTGTCTTTTTTGGTGGGTGGGGGAGAAGAGGGTATATCCCGGGTTAACATCGATCGGGAAGTGATACTATTCACATCTTTGCACGCCGATGTCTAGAAACTAAAGAGCTGAAAGTATACAAGGAAATAAAAAGGTAATAGACATGAATACCATTCAAAATTTCATTGATCTGGTCAACATGAAATTCGCTAAACATAAAAATCTAACGTACAGTTTATTAATACGTAATATTTAATTAAATATAAAGTTTAAGCACGATTGAGTAAGTTATTTCTGAAGCTCTGTCGGGTTTTTCTTCCGTTTGGCTTTGGCCATCTAGATCGGAATTCGTAGATACGCTTACGCCATTTAAATTAATTTACTTGTTCCTCCATGCGGCCCTCCATGTGGTTATAAGCTTTTTTAAAAAACAATAAATTATTATTATCACCACATTGTAACCAATCAGTTACAAACGGTTCAAAATAATGTTCGATCGTTGACCAAATAAATTTTTCACTGGTAAAACAAAGGAACAACAAATACAAGAATGAAAACATTCAACTACTCAAAGCGCAATTCAAGTGCGTGTAAATCCTTTGTAAGCTCACTTGCTGCATGTAAAATCCGAACACTGCTCACATCGAACGGAACTCTGCGACGTGTTCGGAACGCACAAGCAACTTCAATGGAACTCATCTCCGTCAGCACGGTGCGTACAACAGACTATAACGGAGTTGCATACCGAAGGATAAAGAGCTTCATAGAAGTCTTTATTAAAACTACATGAATAATAAACAAATTTAGTTACGATACCAATGCAAAATATGTTTGTAAAGTTTTTGTTAATTATTGGTATCTCGATAGTTGGTTAATACGAGACTTTCTCTGATAGAAAAATTAATATACTTTTATATTTTATAATATTAGAAATTGTTTAAATTTTTCCATAAAAAATAAAAATTTGAACGTATTTTGGAATAAAGAGTGGTTTTAAAAAAATCCCTTCTTCAAGTAGAAAGTTAAAATAACTCCCTTCTATTCCTTATTACAGCATTGAACAAATGTAAGGAAGGGTATTACTTTTACCAGTAGTTACCTTGAGGAGGTCATCTTTTCATTTCGCAAAGATATTTTGTATTGATGTCGGATTCACTCTTCCACCTCAATGACACGAATCTCAGATTATATCCACACGCAAATATGAGGAATTAAAAATGTCCTATTCCAAGGAGATTGATGTGATAGAAGCAAAATTAGTGTATAAAAGTATTTAACTCCTGTATTTTTGAAAACCCTAAAATATAAGTAAAAATACAATTTGTTTCCACAACTAAAATTTTAAAAAATCTGTCTTTAGCAAACTGTATTAAATCGGTATTAGAAAGTGGGCAATTGACTAACAAATGTGCTGTAAATACACAGTCAAAGTAACGTGCAACTAATTTATGAGGTCAAAATGAAATTTCATGATTGAGTTCCAAACCCAGATTGTGATTCGCAAGTCTAGTGGCTGTGTTCATTTGTTCAATAGCTGAGACGAGGATTGGAAGAACTGAGGAAGTCCTTGTGAAGTGAACAAGGGAGGAATGGGGTTGAGGACCAGAGAACATTTCTATGTGTCGAGGACGCCTCAGGGAAGTCGTGCGTGCTACTGAAGCACAGTGGAGTGTCCGCCGTCCACGTGACGCCTTCAGGTTTCCGGACGACTGTCTGTGAACGGCATGCCGAGCAGACGCCTCCAGCATAAGCTTCCTCTTGCACGTTCACCTACATCCAACATTTACCCCACTCCCTACTCCACCGTGACACTCTCTCTATGTAAAACAACGCCTTCGGAGAAATAAAGGTGATATTATGGAAGCGAGGCACGTCTCCCGTTGCTCCCTCCATTCGACTTGGATTCATTAGCGACAGACGAAGGATCGAAACAAACGAAGAACGATGCATTGTAATACGCTGCGATACGGCAGAGATCGTAAACTGTAAGGGCGATGCAACCAGCTGTTAGCTACGATTGATTGGTGGAGTGCATTAATTTATCCAGGTGGAATGGAGCATCCAGAATTTTATTTTTGGAAGAGTTTTGGTGGGGTGTTGGGTACGGAAAATTTGAAAAGTTTGGGACAAAATTATGCAATTTTGAAGCTGTAGGAGTACATTTTTACTATCCAAGATGAATTACTCTGCGTACCAAACGTAATTTTTTAACTTTTCTTATGAAATACAAGGAGATTCTATTTTCATCATTTCAGTCATTTGAGTTCAGAGATCAACGTCCCCTCAAAAAACAAAAACAAAAAAAAATCCACTGCGTTGATGTATAATCAAGGAGGCAATACCGAAAAATCACGTATTGTTTCGATATTTATCCAACTCTTCTTGCAATGTAGTCGCACCATTTCGAGCTAAGTTGTATTTACATTTCATTAACATTTCGAGGTAGAATTTGTTGTGATTTCAAAAGTTTAACCTCTGAGTGTCGTACACGCAATTAATTATTTGTTTCTGGCACGACGTTAATGTTATTAATATAGATGATAATAAGGGAAATTCGTAACACACTTTTATTTTATCTATTACTCTTGACTATGACACACTGCTTTTTGCAAATGGATTATAAAATTAAGAAAATTGTTGGAGAAATAAATTACACAAAAGTTTCTTCAGTAAAATGGAACATACCGTCCTAGAATAAACTAATACTCCCAATAATATTGTTATGTGTAATGCATATTTCACCGTAGCATTTTTTCACAGGAACGTCTTTCCTTTGTTTGATCCTGGTAAGTTCATTACTGCAATTATAAAATAGAAATTATTTAAAAAATTCAAGCACTTTCCGCCATACACAGTTCCTTGCAAAAATAGAAACCTGGCAAACGAATATCCCCCTCACTAACCAACCCCCACTCTTGAACCAAGGCCACTTTTCTCCTCCCTGTATACCATTCAAACAAACATAAAAAACACGGGACGGTAACACACAGTGAATAAAAGTTCCCGTTAATAATTTTACTTGAAACCCCATCTAAAGGCAATTTTCACAGGGTGCAGCTCGGGAACAATCAACGTGCGGCATGGCGTCACCAGGGAGTCGCCATTGTGCGTGCGGACACGCGCGTTCTCCCTCCCTCCATCCTTTCGCGAGGAAAGGATCGGAGGGAGCCGTCGCGAAGCGTCGCATCGGTCGTCAGGTATCGCTTCCAACAGAATGATTGAGAAGCAAGGGTCGATCAATGGAGAGAGAGAGGATCGAAATGGAAAAGCTGCGTCGATGCATTATCGAAATCGAAAAGGCTCTACTTCCATATTCACGTAGAACCTCATAGGTGAATACTTTCTTTATGATAAAAGTATTGTAAACCATATATACAAATGGTTATGCAACATTTAATTATTTTCAAAAAGCAATTCATGTTTTGTTTTATTTTCTGAAAACAGTTTAACGTCGAAAATAGAATGACAATACTAAGACATATTTATCGGACATCGAGACATACACGTTTTAATGAATATGCGAGGAAATGTTTTTCATTCATTAAATATTATAGGTTGATTATAATGAACTGCAGTTACGTGCGCACATTTTGGCATGTTTAGAAATTATATGTCAAAAATAACTAGAGGTGTTTTACTTTTGGAATATCACCTCTCACTCACGTCATCATCCCCAGGGAACCATAAAAAATGGCTCAACAGAAGCAGTACAATTAGCGAATCGAAATTTTCTTCGATCAAAATTTCCTCTCAAAACATTTCATTCATTTCCTGTTCGTAAAAATAGATCGAAGGATTTTAGTAGATTCAGAAATAATATGTTTAATTAATTCGTTCACTCACGTCCCAGACCATATACATTATCATAAATTCACCAAATTTCCATATACACATTTTCGTTCTTCCGCAAAGTGACGGAGGAGGTGAGAGCTGGCGCGTTGTAAAAGTAAAGGACAGTGTGACAGAGGGGTTGAGGGGGAGATGACAACCCTGAGGGCAAGACGGCGGCTGCACCAGTATAGTGCGCACCCCTCGGGCGACTCCGACGAAAGTGAGGATGGCAAGAGGAGGAGGAGACAGAGAGAGGGCTAGTCGGAAATTAACGAATCCGAGATGGCCGTGGCGATAGCCAGGAGACAGGAGCGTGAGCAGCATGCAGAAGGGGGTGGGGGAGCGGAGTGGAGCAAGGGCGAGTGATGCATGCCCAGGCGACGGCACGGGAATTCCTTATGTTCCCGCCAGGGGAATATTAAGCGCTGCGAGCACGAGACGAGGGGGAGAGAGAAAGAAAGACAGAGAGAAGTCGCGAGGAAAAGGTCAAGGACGCGGAAGAGAAAGTTCGCGAATAAAGAAGATGAAAGAGAAAGAGAAAGAGAAAGGGATTAATGAGGTAAATTCACGAAAAGGTTATAAAATGATGGAAAGAAATGTTACGGCACAATTAAGACATTTAGACAAGTGTTGAGCGAGACAACGACAGGGGAACATAATTATGAAAGCTATGAAACTCAGGGAACGCTGAGACTGAAAGAGGAAATGTCGAAAACTGAAGATGATGTATGAACGCTTTCCGAAAACTCCCGTCCCTCCTCATCGCGAGAGAAAGAAACCAAACGTTTTAGGTCCTCCAAAGTCACTAACATGGGGTCACGGTGTTCCGAAAATTTATCGGTAAATACGTTTTCCCCTTACTAGATGTTTGTTGTCTGCAATCACAGATCCCTTTTCACAAAGGTGGGGGATTTAACTGCTTTTACGTGGGTTTCATGGGAATGCTTGTTTATTTCATAGTCTCCATTTACGTTTAACGGCTGTTCCTCGGTGAACATGTAGGCGACGATGAATGTTTTTTCATAAGTAATGTTTTAGAGACGTATTTACGAGGAATACAGCGTCATGAAATACGACTATTAGCTTTCATAAGTATTCAGTTACGGCATTATGTTCCTTCTTAAAAAGGTGATAAAGTTAATTATACTCCTAAAATGATAGATATGAATCGAGCTCTCAAATGTCCTTGTTGACAACTACCTAGAGTTCTTGCCAGTTGACAAAACACTCCGACGAATAATATATTCAAATGTAATGACAAAACATTTAATTTTTACATTATTACGCACTGTGAAATGCTTCGTGAGACTATCAAGAAAGGAGATCGACCCAAACAAAAAGCATTTCAATTATAGTCACAAAAGGAGTAACTTGTCACCCACACAATTGGCCATTCCTCGATGGAATGCAGTGCTGAAAAAACTAAATATTTGAGTAGAAAAAAAATTTATGTTTGACAAAGAACGCCCCAAGCCAAACAATGCGCCGTAAAAATTTCATTAGCTAATTAATCTTGTTGCATCCGAAGAGAATGGAATGCGCCATCTTCTCATGGCCATCTGGTACAAAGACAGCATCTGTATTCGGGATGGAAAAAGAGTTGGATAGCCGGCGCGGCGGGGAATGATGGGAGGTTTTGTGGTATAGTCCAACTAATAATTAACCTTTTAGTAAAAGAGTTGTTAATACTTGTAATTTTTTTAAAAAAATCCAGTTACTTGTAGTATTTAATATTTTTCCTCGAAATGGATTGAACTTGGTTAACACTGAAATTTTACGTCGATACTATATACATATTAGAGTCGTCTTTCCATCACGTTTTGGTACCCGCAACATTGAGTCATACTCGAGTCATACACGCGTCGGGAACAAATCAGGCCCAAGTCTAATTCGCGGTGAAACAAAACGAGTTTCCAAGTTTCATTTATCTTGACTGATAACGTGTTTGAGTCGCATAATATGTCAATATCTTATTCCCTTCTATTATGTCAATAATAACCCTTCCATTTCCGATGTAATGCAACAAATTTCGGGGATTTCTTTGGAATTTACAATACAGTTTTATGCAATTTAGTTTTAGTTGATAATGTATTCAGGAATTTATCATACTTACAATACAAGTATCAACTTTAAAATAAATCATAATCTTCATTATCTATCCAAAATTTCAAATCCCTCCCGCGTAATTCATGACATATATCCTCATAATTTTCGGTGGTCACCCTTTTCGGACCCACTTCCCATTACCGGTTTGCGTGACGAAATATATGAATTGTCCCTAAGTTCATGTTTTACTCGTAGTGTTAAGGATTCCCTTGCATTCCGCGTTCATTCATCGGTAGTTTGCGGCGGCGGCGATGTCAATTATCGCGGGCGGAATCACGCTCTGTAGATGAGCATTAATAGCTCGTTCAATTATCGCGAACGATTCACTAGGCAACTCGCGCGCGCTCCATTATGACAACAGAAAGTTTCGCCATTATATCGATCATGCCACGCTGCGAGGCGACCACCTCGATTAGCGGAGAATTTACGAGAAGTCGAGGTGAGGGCATACGATGCGTCAATGGGGACTAGCGGAACGAACGAAATTATGTTTCGTAGACGCAGCACAGAGATACGATTGGAATCAGGATGAACTCAAAAATGATGCATACATACGATAACCTGCTATAATATTTCATTGTTTTAAGTATTATTGTTTAGATTTTTCATGACGATCTTGAAATGATCCGATGATTGTTTGGATATTACCGAAATGCATTTGTTTTAATCATAAAAAGATTTGACAGAATTGTACCTTGCGACAAGGCATGCTAGTGCATATTATTAGACAGAATTCACTCTCACTAGAACGTGCTCTGTGGGTAGAGCGTGGTTTACATGAAATTACATCATACATCAAGAAACATCCCAATCGCTTCCTAACACTTCAGTAAACATTTCAGTAATTAGGGAAGATAGACTTTTAACATATTTCGTGATTCTTTATTACAACACATGCATCTGGTCAACTGAAGAGTGCCGTAAAATCTCAAATATCGTACGAAATTGGCAGATAATTCTAATTACTTTCTTTTAATAGAAGTAGCGCCTGGGTTGCTTTATTTACGAATGTTGAATTCATGAAAGAACAAACAAGGAAAGAATAAGAAAGTCTATGTGTTTGGAAGCGAATATTTGTAGCACTTATAAGGGCAATATAAGTGCAATTTTCATAAGGGTAAAAACTAAGCAAAAGATCTAGAGACTACTTAAATTACGGTCACCAAATCGAATCTCTTCTTCCTCTAAAGTATATAGATGAAGTTTTTAATGTTTGGATTTGTGGTAAACAAATCAAAACTATGTATTTATCAAACTTGAAATTGTGTGAAACGATCAGTACATTTTTTTAAATTGTTACCCATCACGCGTGAACGGAATTCAACTTTGTGTGTGTGAAAGTCGTAAATAAGTAATGCACGTTACAAGTCTATCTTCCCTAATTACTGAAATGTTTACTGAAGTGTTAGGAAGTGATTGGGATGTTTCATGATGTAAGGTGTAATTTCAGGTAAGGATATTGCCCGAGAAGGTTCCCTTATAGTAAGGGAAATATCTATTCATCAAACATCGTGAACTAGAGTGGAATGGTTGGGAAGAGACAAACACATGTAAATGTTCAATATTAAATTTCATGAACGGGAAAAATTAGTCCAGATATTTTACGAAAAGTAAAAACAAACACTAAAAGAAGCAGGAAAAGGAGAATAACACGTTTGAAAGTCTGGGAGTGTGGAGAGAGCAATTCGTGGCCTGAAGGGCTCTCTGTCGGTTGCAGCGGGCGTCGGGTCGCGTCGCCAAAATCTCAGAGCGACGGCGACGCCAACAACCCATAGCCTCACGCACACTCTGCCTCCACCCAATTCGATAGAAATTGGATTGTCGAAGATTTTCGCTAAACTCCTCGCTGATAGGAAGAACTCCCGGGGGCGGCGATGGGGACGGCGGGAGAGAAACGCTCTTCCCGAGGCGACACCCTGGGGGGCGGAGGAGAGAGAGAGAGGACATCCTAGAGGCAGGCAGACACGAAGCGAAACGTTAGGCACAGAGACATTCTTCAGTATCAGGGTTTACACCATCGTCATTGAATTGGTATGTTTTGCAGATAAACAGGTACCACTTCATATGGTAGATAATGATAAATACCAATACGTAGGTGCCGTGTGAATCTCGAGGTAAAAGACAACAACAATTATTCATAAGAGCAGTATACAATTAACAGTTCTCCACACTGATAAAACAGTAGTCGAATGAGTAAATTACATCACCTGTTAAAGCTAACTCAAAACTTGAAAACCTAAAAACTACACGAAATAATTTGTACTAAAAAAATGAACGTGTTTATTGTGAAAATGTGCTAGATTTACTCATTTTTATAACGAAAATATGTTTGTAGAAAAGTATAAGACTATCACTCCATTTTTTAAATTTTATATTTCTGTATTGTTTCATATACAACTGTTACAGTAGTCCATAACAAAAGTTTCGCGATAGAGCGTTATGAAATTCACGAATATTTTATCTTCGTGGTAAAATGTCGATTCCGTAATAATGAACATACAGCATTAATTAAAAAAGTTTGTTCTCATCGGTATAAAAAATACACTTAATTCATATTACCCCTGATCCTTTTTTTCTGGAGTTACATTAGCTGACAGGCAAATACAACACCGTGAGATAGTTAAAAACTTCCAATATTTGTAAGACAAATATACGAATTTGATTATATAGATGCATTGAATAAACTAGTGTGCTCTTTCCTAATTCTGTTCATCGCATTCACAATTGAAATTATTAAATTGAGTCAGTCAAAGTGTACATTATCAAAATCATGAGTAAATTTAGAAGTCATTAAATTCCTAAATAAAACATAATAACTAACAGATAATCTAACATAATAAGTAAACGAAGTAACAATATTATAAAAGATATTTTTGAATGAAATGCGTTTCGCAAGATTAGGTTTATTTATTTTTTTAAATTTTAGTGTTCGTTCTCGTGTTGACGGTGAGCGGTTGATAATACGATGTACTCGTAAGTGTGCCTGATGTAGTCTGAAGAGTTGGCAGATAAAATGACAATAGTTGGCAGATAAAGCTCTCCCACACAGCAAGAAGCGGCGCGAACGTCGATGGAGATAAAGGGCAAAGCTCCTCCCACAAGGGCCGGGAACGACCACTGAAGCAGTTCGCAGCGCTTCTGGAAGATCGGAAGGATATTGACTCACCAACGACCCAGAGTCGTTCTCTACGATCGCTTCTCAGGGATTCGGGAAGAGCATCACGAGAGAAGAACTGTGGGTGAGAAATGATAATCGAGGCTTGGTCTGAAATGCATTAAATAAGAACTAAAGACGTAGAATTTTATATAAAGATTTCTATCGAAAAGATTCACAAGATAATAAAAATATCAAGATGTCATATATTTTAGCGGCAAAATAATTCATTAAATTCTTTTAAAATAATATCTTAACTAACAAGTGATCTAATTATAATACAAGAGAATGTCATATTGTACATTTTACTGTGGTATATAGGCCAATAAGTTCAGAATCTGCCACTCAGTTAGTGCACGTTACATCGTTTTCCTGCCTCTACAGAGCTTTGTCGTCCGAAATTCGGCTGCATCGCGGTGGACTCTTATATTTTTCATGTGTATTTTCTTATTTGTGTGATAATCATCTGGTATCAGATTTACTCATCCGAAATATTTTCATAGATAAATCATATTTCCGTTTGTCAATATTACACATTTCACATATTTTGACCGAGTGCGCGCATTATTCGAAGAGGTTCAGCCAGTAGCTACTAACGCTGCTAGATAAAGATTTCGTCATATATGAGTCGACTTGTAGGTGGCTTGTCTGGGAGTGAATAAAAACAAAAAAGATCTTACGACGAATTTTGTAAACGAATGATGATGATGATAATAATAATAATAATAATAAATTTATTGTCAAACAAAACAGTATATATCTTTGAGGATTGCATTTTCTTCTTACACCACATATTGAAGTGTGGTATTTGATTCAAGCTAAATAAAAATAATTGGAGTTGTAATAATCAATTTATTGCCGAAAGTAGTAAGGTTAATATTCAATGAAAACTTGTGTTCATACTGTCGAACGCTTTTCTTTAATTATCGCCTTTTTAGTTTATGACTTTTGTAATTTTCTCTGTGTTATTTTGGGTATATCTGTGACTTGAATAATAATAATAATAAATTTATTGTAAAAAAAGCAGCTACAAAGTGCGTACGACCACGTGGAGGACAATAAACTAATTTACTAATTTATGAGGGATAGTTAATTTCATAAGATATTATCATAACTGGTATAAATGTCTTTCGAGTAGTACATTGCATTTTCATAATGTATACGGGAAATATTAGATGTGTCAGAGGCAGACTCCGAGTGTAGAAGATATTCAATCTAAAACGCTGATTTGCAAACTTTTTAAATTCTGAAACAAATAAAACGCGACGCCCTTGTTGTCGACATGATATTGATACAAAACGAGGATTTAGACCAAGAGTTGTAGAAATATCTGGTACTGACGATTCTTATTAGTAATTAAAACGGGAAATCAAAGAATATTAATTAAAGTTTCTGGTGCTAATTTAGTCCCAAAAACGTTCTTCCAAACTTCTTAGTACCGATTGCTCAACGTTGAAATTTACTTTCTACTAATAAAGAACAATAAAGTTCTATCAGTTAATGAGGATTATGTGTTTTCTAGCACTAATGAAGTCACCGAGAAATATCGTATAAACCTCGGTCACAGGAGAGATTCTTGCACAATGGACTCGTGACCATAGAATAAGGTGGAATAACATTGAGTAATGCATTTCCATGAATGCATTCGATCGGACGTTAATTTTGCTTATCGATGTATTAAGCGCACGGTATTATCTCGATTATATTTGTGCTTTGGTGCGTGTGTGTTTCATTATCGAATACAAAACGCAATCCCACTAAAGGAAATAATCCGTGGCTTCCGAACCCTCCCTTTTCCCTTCCATTCCCACCCTTCCCCCCACTTCAATGTTTTCGTCACTACTCTCAAGCACCTTCAGTAGATACGTTCGCCATAGATATATGCGAACCCTTTTAGGAAACAATAAGCCAATTACAGAGTAACACGCCTCCCCAACGGCGAATCCCCCTCTGCATACTTGTACCCGAGGTACCCCTCTCGTGCACTCGTGGAGCATGAATCGAAGGCCGCTCCCGACCACGTCGCCCCCTCACGAACTCTCGTGGGCAGCACTTCAACGAATGGCCAAACCCCAAGCAATTACTGTTCCACACTCAACACGACGGGCCGAGATGTTTCTTTTTACTCCCTCGATTGGACACGTTCTTTTAAATTTCTTACCAAGAGTACTGTACAAAAGATTTTCTACCTGACACATTTTTTGCTTTCACGTTTCATAGACGTCACTGTAATAATTTGAACAGCTGTTAAAATTTTCGGTAATTCTGTAATCAAATGTGAAATGACGTATCCTAGATTTAGTACGAACTATAGATCTCGCAACGAAAGAAAAGTAAAGAGAATGCCATAGCACTCACACATGACTGCTATAACCCGTGGACAATCTAAATTCAAACTGTCAGACAGGTCCAAGGGTAAGAGATCAAACCCTCTGTCCGTCACTGTTGTCACGTCAATTACTGACAGTTCTACAAATCGGCTGATTTAGGCGGCGGCATACGAACATAAATTCATTAATATTCTACAGTGCTGACACAAATTACACGTGTGCGAGAGGAAGAGTCAGCCATTTCAATGCAGGCATCGGCTCATCGACTTTTACGTCGTCTTTAGGTTCTTCCCTTATTACTTTTCTTTCGCTGCGACCACTATGATATCTTATCATTACATAATTGAAGCAAATATATCTGTAAATTATTTTATAACTACTTTAGTCAACTTTATTACGATGCTACTACCATATCATCCATGTTCTCTTTGTACCAACGATACCCTGGCTATTGTCGATCCCTAAACCACAATAATAGTTACGTTGGCACAAAAACGCTGTAGAAAAACCCAAACATAGTCTCAAATCCCTTTCCTCATACACTGCGTCTTGAGACTCCCGCTGTTCCTCTTTGGTCATTGTCCATCGTGCAGATTTACACACACACCGACAAAGCAACGAGAGCAAATCACCAGATTTATCCCCTCACAAACAGTAATAGCGACCATTCTTCGGCGGTGAGTGATCAGCAGGGGGTGAGGGAGGGAGCCATGAGGGGTGGTTCACAGGTACGGCGGCGTAGGGCACTATTCCAACACCCTGTCAACCTCACCCCTACAATCTCGACGGGACGTCTCGTAGAGGGGTTGTAAAGATGTGTGTGTGTGTATGCGAGGAGATGTAACTACGGAGCGGGGAGGGTGGGGCAACGACGGGCGTGTGTAGAGGAAGGATGGGTGAGTGGGGGGAGGGGGAATACTCCAAATAAGAGAATGGAAGGGATGCTGTGGTTGGAGCTGTGAGTCGTTCACATGCAGCTGGGAGCAGCAACCGGAAAGACAAGGCGCGGATTAAGAGGAGGCTTCAGTCCTCGATCAGATGTAAAATGAAACTGCCACTTGAAATGCATCAATTACAGGGATTTAATGCGTTTCTCACGAATCACTACGCTCACAAAATAAAGCTACCATAAATATTTTAGTGTCCGAGATCAAGAGAATTAAACTCGCCGCTGAAAATGCAATACATCCAACTAACAATAAATGACTAATTAAAAGAGGGATGCTCATTAAAGAGATCATTAATTATAAAAGTGACTAAATAAAAACAGCACTCCATTTTTGCAATATTATTACGCATATATAATTAAATGACAATGCCTGTGTTACGCGAAATTCTTGATTTTTTGAGACATTTTAAAGGGACAGTTATATCCTGAACAGTTTACACTGAATATTCTCTTTTTTAATAAAAAAGGAAAAGATATTCACTTAATAGGGTATACCGAAAATAAATTATGTCCGAGTTATCCTGAAATAAGGATGCATTCCACCTCACAATTTTATGGAAAAATCTTTTTATGACGAAATATAAATGTCTCTCGCATAATCTTTGTCAACTATACGTGACTCCTAATAGCGAAAAAATGTAAGAATAATGTGACTATAAGGCAATGACTGAATGCTTGAAAATTAACTTGACACTTTTCATTCTGTTTGACTTTTTTACTCAGGTCTTTCCAATTGCTCGTAAAAGAGGAGCCAGCAATGTTTTTACCAAGTTAGTAACAAGTTCATATTTATTCAAGAGATTTTTTCAGGAGTTGTGGTCTATCAACCGCAAATACCGCAGCGATGCTATAATCTTTTCATTCACACATTTTGAGTGCGTAATGACCACAAATCTGAAAGCAAATAAAATCATATCCAATAAAACAAGGAAGATTCGGACAGCGTGTACCGAAGAATTCGAGTAATCGAGTTAGAATAAACACCAACGTTTGAAGTGGATGATTATAGTACAGTCATTCAATAGACCGTCGTCGTTCGAAAATTAAAGAATAATAATCAAAGATAAAGAATAATTAATAAATAATAGTAGTTACAAATCAGTTAGATAAAAAAGCAGTTCAGTCAGCTCCTTTACACCAAGACGAAAATGAAAAACCAGTGGCCAAGCTGACGGACGGACGCCAAAAGCTATTGCTCCCAGAGACCTTCAAAAGCATCCTACATTTTAAAATTTCCCCCTCGTGTTTACAAAATTCTTTTCATCCCCCACAGGTTAATGCGAAGCAAAACTATTACAATTACAAGACGAATGAAGGTTAAACTGTCAAGTATACATCGCTGAGATATTTTTTAAAATTTAAATTGCAAATTATATCCTGATAATATATTTTCATAAAAAATTGCTTAAGGGTATTTGATGAAAAACTCATTTGAATGCAAAGCAGTATCCTGTCATCAGAACCTTTGTACTCAAGAACAAGAATAACATTTGACTTCTAATTGGGAAATTGTAGACTCCGTAAAAGAATACTGAGCTACTCTCAAGGTAGTACAACTCATGTTACACGTTACTACCTGCATGGAAGCACTGAGCTGCTTCATATTTCACGAGTTTCGACGACTTCTTTTACAAAGGAACAATGGCATGCTTCATTTTAAGCTTCGATTCAAAGTTGGCTTTTTCATTCATGAACCTGACATTGGAAATGTTCATTAGCTTCGGTATTACGGATGACAGGAAGCGCTATTGTAAATATTCACGGCCAACGGAAATTAGAACTCAAATTCGAGAACATATGGCTGCGGATCATGTCGTGTCTCTCGCCGATAAGAACGGGCGACTTGGTTTCCTGTCAAACAGATCAGATTCTCCAAGAACAGGAAGGGAAGATGCGATACATGGTTTGTTTTCAGGAATGGAGGAAAAATAAATTACTGCCAGCAAGTAACCGCAAAGATTGTTATTAATAAATACATAAGTATTTGAATTTGAAGTATATTCTTTAGTGTTACAACTGAAAAGTTTGGATATTAATTTAACAAGACATTAAAAAATTCTAAGTAGTATTCCTGAACATGGAAGAAAGAAGTGAGATATGTTAATCTTTTTGATACTTATCAATAAATTCATAAACTGTAAACTTGAGATATAATTTACTATATTTTATATATAAGATAAAATAATACAATACGGAATAGTTTTATTTTCCAAAAAAACCAGATACAATACAATTATTGATTTAAAATGTTTAAAAATGCCAGAAAATCCTGCAATACCTTTAGCGGATTAGCCACAAGAAAGGTGTTAAATCATGTTATTTTCCACGATATTTTTTACAACGACTATTGATTATGGTAGTGTTTGAGATACATTTCGCCTTCATATTAAAGTAACAAATGTTAAGGTATATCGCTGAAGTTTCAAAACGAGAAAAATTAACATAAATCAAGAGTGAATTAATCGTCTTAAATTCTATTAAATCAGACAGAATAAAAATGTCACCACAGCAATGTATAAACATTCTATTATCGTAGTGACGTAACTAGGACTACTATGCACTAATTAATGCCCTGGCATGCTGAATAGCAATATAGTCATATGCAGTTGTTTCGAAATAACTGCTTTATAAAAGAAAAGGTTATTAGACTGCTATGTATTATACACTGAAAAATGTAGAATGAATACTTTTTCTTCTTTTGGTGAATTATCCTCGTATTGTGAATGAAGAAAACCATAACATGGGGTTTTTATTTTGTGTATAATCGTTGAAAATATTCATTACGATTTTCTTTCAAATTCTTAATGAATTAGTATATTGACGAATAAGCACATAAAATAATAAATATTATTAACATTTTGATTGTACAAAATGGAAACACGTTGTAATTTTGGGAGACACATTTTCACCACTTAAATTCGTGAAATTAAAATATTCCAAAGGTCGAATAATAGTGTTTCCGCCTCCTAGTTATTCGTTTCAGCTGTACACAGTTTTGTGAATCCCTCATCGCAGGGTTCTGACTTTTTATTCGTGAACTGAATCAACCGGCTTCTGTTTGAATGCGGTGTTGAAGAGAAGGGAGTCGTTGCGAGAGAATGAGTCCTCGGACGGTCGCCGCGTTCACTCCTTTGATGTCCCTAATGAGGACCCGTCCCTTCTTGGGGTTCCTCGCAGCTAATTGTTACATGGCGATTGGGTGTTTTAGCTACCCTTTAACAAGTGTTTCATTGTACAGAATACATGAATGACTGGCAACAAATTTAACGTGGAGATCAAAATAAATGTTTTATAAACATATGCGAGACTCGCTAAAAATGATAAAAATGATCCTTACTGCTTATGATAATTTAGATAACACTTAAGGTACTTTCCAATATTCATTCACGTAGACTTTTTTCATAGCTTTTTTACATTTATTTTAGAAGATTCGCAAATATTCAAGAATTTGACTTTGATTTTTTTTCTTATGACTCCCCAAGCAGTAGTTTTCGAATTAGATCTATAAGTGTAACGACAACTTGAGTATGCTTAGATTCAGAAGCACATTTGTGGTGGACAAAGGTCCTTTGGTCCCCTACCAAAATGTACAAACGTTCAACATTTTCAAATTCATTAACTAATGATATAAAATAATTGTGTGAAGTATGCATGTATATATACACTTTCTTGTCTCACTCCCTTCAAAAAATTTGAATTCAATACAGTAGTGGCGTCAGAGTATGAGATGCTATCCTCACTACCCTCACTCCGACGAATCAGTAATGAGACAATAAAAGGTAAAATCGCCTTAGTAGGATTCTCAGACGCGAATTCGCAAGCCTCTTCAGTCGGTGTCTCGGGTGATGGTGGTGATAGGGAAAACCAACATTACGGTAGTTTCATTGGGTGACCAAACGATTCCCATGACGTCTCATGGAATGGCTCAAGACTAATGGGTTAAGTGACTTTCAGCAAAGAGTTCTGGTTACACTAAAAATAAGGAAACAGAAAACAATAACGAGAAAAATAAAATAATGATTCAAATAAAAGAAAAAATGATTATTCGTATTAGTGAGACTGGACTCAAAAAATGGAGACTTGAAGTAGATAATACAATAACATAATACTATTTACACAAATACTATTTACACACATTTTATATACAAGTAAAATACTACTTATCATTTTTATTAATTCTTATGCCTTGGCGGCAGTCAGTGTTTCTAATACATAATCATAAATGTCTCGGTTATCGAATAAATAACAAGTAATACATCTTAAGTTCATCTAATAAATCACGAGTTTCAAAATATGGAATAACTAGAGTTGCCTAGGATTTGAAAAGAAACTTAAAAGTATCATTACTGAACATTCTGATGTTAAAACACCTGTCAACAGATCTAGACTTATCTCATTTTGCGGGGGTTACCCAGGGTTCTTATATAATATTCTAAATTTATATGTTGTTTTCCATACGTCTCTACTTTCGTGTTAAGTTAAATTTTCACCTTTGTTAATTTTAAAAATTAAGTACTACGAAGAAAACTTACAAAAATACATTATAACTTTACTGTCAAAAAAGCAGTTACAAACTGCTGTGACCACGAGGAGGATAATAAACTAATTTACAGAGACAGTTTTTACTAGTATATGCTGATACATATGTAAATACGAATTATTTTAAAATTCACTTTACACAGAATGATTAATTAACAAAGTGTGCAATTAATACCTCTAAATTCCTTTGTTTTCGTTTTATTTTTAAGTTGTGCACTTGAGAACAATGGTCTTCACAGCCTTCATATAATTTTGACTCCACGATTTGGTCACTTAGATTATGCGTTCAATGGATTGTCACGTAACGAAATTGAATTCTGGCGGACACATTAGTACGTTTTATAGTCAACAGTTGTGCGAGTGAAGATTCACACCTACATATTAGTAGCCAATTTTAATTATTTTCTGCTCTAGTAATATTATTCATACTTCGCGTTTCAGTTGTAATAATCTTTTAGAAGACTATTGAAATTTTAAATAATTTCATGGGGTATTTTTTTCGATTTTCATACCACATACATTTCAAATAATTTACTTTCATTAGTACAGATAAATGAATATGATATAGAACAAAATTGTGAAAAATATGGAATATTACCAATAAATTATTGTAAATATCTGAATGAAGTTTTCGAACGTGACATGAATGGATGAAGAATCCAAGTCCGACGTTATAATGAATGAATTTAGTGTCCATGAGCAGTGTCCTGGAACTTTGACGTTGCCTCTATCCCGCTATGAGTCACTGTTATCTTAAATGAGTGCAAAACTGAGAGGAGTGTAGGTATAATTGAAGTTGGAAGAACAGTTATAGTTGCAAGGAAAGCGTTCACGACACATAAGTACGAACAAGAGTAGAGGTTTCCGTTGGCAGTTGAAGACAAAAGTTCATGGGCATACCACAAATTTACGATCTACGCGAGCAGAATGAAGGAGGTGGAGAAGTCAAGGAATGAACACGACAATACAAGTAGTGAAAGATGTAAATATAAATCCAAGGGATCAGGCCATCCGGGGGGGAAAGGATAGAGTGCAAAGGAAGTGATGTCATCGAGATAGCAGAGGCCGCAGTTCAAACCCATTCGAGAGAGAGTTCAAGATCTGCGAAGTCAGAACCCAGGAACATTACGCGCAGAAACTTACGAAAACGTTGCACGCCACGACTTCAGGCCCCACAAGGAAGAAGAGGAAGTCAGCTACTTCCGAAGGGTTGTACAAGATGAGAGTAAACACGTCAAATTTCAACACGAAAAAATAATTTTTCTTAAAACAAGAAACAATAATATAAACAAACGACCTGATTTTTCTGCAGAGAACATAATTTTGAATAAAACTTCAGATAAATTCACTGCTTATCACTATTTAGAAAAGAATTTTCATAAAAATCACTTAAAATGTAAATAAAACACTACGTTTCATCTCTAAGTATGAGGTGTGCTAGTTCATTGCTGGCCAGCGATTAATTCAAATTAGAACAACTGGATAAGGAAAAAAAGCTTCGTTTGTTTATATTAACTATTCAGAAGATTGCTTATGTCAAATAACATCATTAATGGGAAATAATAGTTTAAATAGCTCGTGATAAACGAGATGGTAGCTCGAGCTAATTTGTAATAAAAAAGCAAGCAAAAAATACCCTACCGAAACATTTTCGAGTTGAAAGTGATATTTTTATAGACTATTATTAACTTCCGGAATATTTATCAGTAACAAAATAATAAAATATAAGACATTTTACGTCAAATAAGTGAATGTACTCAAAAGTAAGAATTATCGCACTTACTGAGCAAACAAATTCACACACTAAGAATTATTAACAAAAACAATTTTTCTCCCCTGAAAGTTGTAGCTTTTGTAGCGATTAAGAAGAATAAATTCCAGAAAAAATATTCGTTTTAATGAACAAGCTTCCATTATTTAACATTTTAGATTTTATACAATTATTCTCACGCCAAAAATGATTTCTTATACAAAAAATGGAGTTGAAGAAATTGAATGAACGAAAGTGTAGATCGACGAATAGACAAAAGAGACATGATCAGGGAATGAAATGTGAATGTAAAACTGGTAGAATTGATGAGAATGGTGATGAATCAAAAGAAACATTTCTATTAATGAGTGTTTTTTATCCGCCGTACCATGCTAAGAAAATAGCTACCCTCTTGATGGACAGCCCTGTTACATCGGACTATGGAGTGACTTTGGGGCTCCCAGACCGAGAAGTTTTGCTCTTTACACAAACTCATATTGCGGCCAGAGCGCGTCTCAGTGGGAGTGTTGCATGAAGAGACCACGGATTACATCCCGACACAAAATTATCTTGCATATTTCACAAACTCACCTTCCTTGTTGGGCACTCTCCGCTTCATTCAAAAAGAGGAAACTTGAGCACAAATTAAGAACTTAAGAAAGGACCTTTAAAAAACGTTGTTAATTCTTTTAATTAGTTTATAATTAGACAGAACTAAATTTGGTCCCATTTCTTAATGTGTGTGCTGAACTACTTAGTTCTACTTTCAACGAGCAAAAATCTTTACAAAATACAGGCAACAATTTTGTGATTAATTTCTAAAAAACGACCAACTATAAGAGGTTGTAAAATACAAAAATATTGTTGGGAGAGTATATTTTTCAAATATAGTAGAAACGTTTCAAAAAAGAATAATTTAACTTTATATAAAGTTAATTAAATTTATATAAATGAATCTCTAATACACAAATTCTGTTCTTTCGTTTTTGCGAGAGATAAGATAAGTAAGATTTATATTCTATTTCAGAAGATATATTTATTAATAAATATAAAGATGATTAGGGTATCTTTATACATTTATACATATCTTTATAAAACAAAGCAGGAGACCATCAATATTCTTATATAAATCAATTAAAAACTAAAGAGTTAATTTTTTTTGCAATGCAAAATATACTATTTACAATAATACTATTTTAACGATTGAAACTGCTATAAAGCGCTGAATTTTTAAAAAATCATTAAAAATAAACAAAAAGATTCATCACATTACATTTAAGACAAAAAAACATAACCAAGTTAGTTCTTCAATCTATAGGTAATAAAATAAAATAACATCCTCACGCATCAAATAATATGCACGAAATATGACACAGCATGAACAAGTTAATAAGAACATCCGGCAAAAGGAGCGGTGGACACATCTGATACGTAAGCTTACGCAGTCAAAGGATGTAGCATCACCGGATAGTACTTTGACCTTCATGTGAAGTACCCTTTGTTTTAAAGCAAAAACAAAATCAAAGCATGTGCATCGACAACAAGTAAAATCTATCGTAAATACGAAATATGAAATAAATTGGTTCATCCATTTACTCAGAATCGCTGCACACAGACAGACGGACGTTATGTCAAAAATAATTTTTTCGGATTCAGGGGTCTCCAAAACGGATATTTCCGCAAAAATCTCGTTTTCGATTTTTTTCACGAATACAGTACTTTCTACACACTATGTATATGAGAAAGTAATAATATTCTGGTAAAGTGTTATTATAGTAACAAGTAAGGAAGAGTTGTCATAGATTAATACTCTTCGTCACTCTTTCTTGGTGGCTGATGAAGCTTTACAATAAAAATCGATATTTGAGCTTGCCTAGACATTATTATTTAAATAATAAATGATAATGGGAATAGAATCATAGTTTTAGAGAACAGTTTATATATTAAATAGGTCAAGAGTCGTGCACAGCATCTCTTCGATGCGTCTCATCAGCGGCGATCTCTCTTTGTAGTACCTCTGCCGTGAGCATTGCAGGCAGCGGACACCAGATCGTATCTCCAGATGAACACGAAAACACACTCGAGTCATCGCTACGTTACGATCCCGTCGCAACAGCAGAAGGTCAACGCCATCAAAACGCGACTGTCCGTTTTTTTTCTGAGATATCTCCGAAGCGGAGTGAGACGTCTGTTCTTCGTCGGCGATCTCAAAGGCATAATACGAGAGAACAAGCGCTGGTGTTATAAATACTGCCCCAAGGGACGAAATAAGTGTGGAGGAAAAATATTAAATTAACAAGGGAAAAGAGGATACGGTTTCTATGATAGTGAAATTTATGAGAGGTCAAGATGGCACAAGATATTACTTCCGGATGCAAGTATTTCTTTTATTCATGAGTGCTTTTGCGTTTCAAAGAGTCTTACTGCCCCACTACAGGTTCCAAAGGTGCCTAAGAGGTTCTCGACGTGTTCTCGGAGGGTAGAGCTTTGCAATTACTTGGCCTGGGTACAAAGATGTGACTAGCATCACGCTTCAGCGATTTTGCTACTTTTTTTCGAACTTATCACATAACGGGTACGTAGCGATATTCGGCGGTCGCGTAAAATCCACCCCAATACAAAATCTTAAACAACGTGAATGAATGCTCTTATTGTATTTATGACTATCGTATTTTATCACTTCCAAAAATACGTAATTCACCATTTTTTATTAATAAAAAAACTGATTAAATTTCAAAATTGGAACATATTCCTTTAAAATGAATATAATTTAATGTTTGGCGAGAAGTATGAGAAAATCGTTTTAAAAAATTCTGGCTATAGGCCAGCTATTAATGCTAAATTTTCTTATTTACTCATTTTATTTATGTGTAGTGATTCTTGGTGCTGAGAGGGAACACAAGGAAATGTTGACATTGAAATGTCTGGACGCCTTTCAACTAAATCACACATCAACAGGAGCAGTCCTATTTTCGTTTCCACAGTACTTACGATTCCACAGATTTGCATCGAGCGTCTACGTGACAAAAACAGATTCGACAATATCTGAAGCGCTGAATGATCTTACTGAATGCACAAAGTAGAGAGAAACATTGAAGACAAGAATCGATCCAAGGATTTTGAGTTAAAAAGACTTTCATTGACCACTAGAAATGTGAAAGTAAGAGGCTGTACTGTTTGTCCTTGAAGACCTTATAGCTAAGTTCTGAGCTCGAATCTCGGGTCAAGCCCTGTTGCTTTTACCGCAATACGACACTTGTATACAATAGGTACCCAGGAAATGTAACAAATTGTTCTTATTTTTTTCCTTTCGTTCCTTCCCATACACACAAAAGAAACTATAATGCATTTGATGTTTCCAATGTGCTGCAGAGTTGTCAGAGATAATTTAAGTTACAGTGCAGAACTACGAAGATAATATTCGATAAAATGTTGATTGTATATTAACCGGAAGACATCTATTTGAAAACAGTAACGGATATGTCTTATTGGAGTAGAAACATCAATGATATTTATGAATTTTCCTAACACTAATTTTATTAAGAACCTTAATTGCATATAAGGAATTGCTTGTAAGAAACATCAAATTTTGAATATATTGCCTTTACGGAATAATTTAAAATAATATATTGTAATTTAATGAAATTAAAATGTAATAGTCTTCCGATCACAACAATGTATCTCTTCAATTTTCCCATTTTTTCATACTAAGATGTATGAAGTACCATTACAAACATGACGCGTTTTTAATGGGGGTGGGGGTTGGATAAATAAAATAATCTCATCAATAATTCTCTCACGGCGTGGTATTGCATCCATAAGTACTTTTTGCTATGAGCGAAAGTTGCCGAACCTTACCACTCCCCACTAAACTATTGTGGTATGACCAGAATAATTTTATTTTAATTTAAATAATATTCCTAGTTTTGGACAAAATTTTTCACATTTACTGTAAAATCAAGTGTTGTTTCATATTTCGGTTTATGAACATCCACGAGGAAGAGGGCGATGAAGACGTAAGCGCGGAACAGTGGAAGGAATTGCAAGAGGATAGCGATGTCAACAGAAGCAAAGGGTCTCCGACTGCAGCCAAAATCCTTCACAGTGTTCCCTGCGGAGTTGAGTGCGCGCTTGGATGAATATATATTATTCATTACTCTCCTTTTCATAAGGCAGCATCCATGAAGGGGACCGAACCCCCCACCCCCTCTTCACTTCGTTACGTCACCCTTCGCCACACAATCGACGCGTCACGATGCGCCTCGAGGCAGGGAAATGCACAGGAATGTATTAAGGGGGAGAACAGAGACAAGAAGTCTTACTGCTAGTATAACGATTCCTTCCTCTGTACGTCTCTCATTTATGTCATTTTCCATTCAGCTCTTATTCGTCCCTTACGCAGAGTTGTCAGACGCATAAGCCGACATTCCCCCACTGTTACCAGAAAATCCCCGAATAAGCATCTTATAACTGAAAAAATACTCATCATTTTTCCCAACAAATGTCCCCTTTCTTCTACCTCTCATTTATCCCATATCTCTTCATTTTGTATCGAGTATGTAATTTTCACAAGAAGTTTTTCTCGTATTGTCAAGAGTGGATTTGATAATAGAGAAATCCTTATTTGTTATCTCGAAATATAAAACAATTTAAGCGCACAGAATTCGTACCTATTTAACTCTAATTGTAAAATAAATATTTTTTATTGAACTTCCCTAATAAACATTCAAAAAGAGTTATTGAAAATTATGTTGCTCCCTGGCCATTATAAGTCGATCTTACCATTTCAATTCTTAACTCCTTCCTTAATTGCTGCGCTGTTTCTTACGAACAACCTTAACGTATTGGAGCCAATTAAGCAGTGTTTCTATTATTTTCGGTACACCACTATCTGAGACCAGTAGACAACAGACACGCATGAAAAACCGTCAAAGAACTTCTGAAATTGGATTTAGGAAATTGAACTTTCTATACCCGAAAATTTGAGAAATGTACATTCGAATGAAACAGTATAACCAACCTATCTGAGATGTAATGTACAAAAGAGAGCGATTGGCTACTAGAAAGTCACATTATAGGAACTTTCGTTTAATATGATTAAAAGATTACAGAAGACTGGTTTTTCACTCTCAACATAACCAGTTATCCTAGATATTAATCCAGGTTATATAAATTATACCAAACACTTATCTTCACAAACAAATTCTAAACTTCCCTATACTCACATTTATTGTCTATAGATGAATTTATCTGAACTAAAAAATCAACGAATTCTCTCCTCTACGGATCGACATGAACAGTACCGTTATGGAGGCGTCCGCTTCCAGTAATTGACAATTCCTTCATCGTCATTCCCACTCGCAAGAGAACACTGCTTTGTTCCACGCAAATCGCTTCCGCTACATTTACGAAGAGACAACCACGTAAAAAATTCTCCCATCGCCTGGAGCTTGCATAATGAGAGGATCCTTTCCACTCCGCGCTGCGTTGCAAGACCATCTCGAAATTGAAATCGATAATCCGCTCTCGACAACGATGACGTGATCGCAGATTTTTCACGCTCGAGGCTCTAGTAATGACAAGATGAAGAAAATTCGTTTTTTGCGGGAAATTTTGACATCGATTGCCAATAAAAATGAATTGTATTGGATGATTCTCTGGTAGACATACGTTACAAAAGGAAATAAATTTCCTTTAAAACTTTAAGGCATAAATAAATAAAACTTAGCGTCATGGCTTCCTTCCCCCTCATAATTCCTCGCTCGACTAAGAAATAAGAAGTATGCTTACCTACGTGAAACAAACATCCTATCAATATTTCGAATTTCCATAATCTACATTCATACCACATACCATTCTATCAATATCTCCGACATATCAGAACATATGGTCACGTAAACAAGAAGGTCTATCGCAATTGCAATATTCATTGCAATCAGAAATGAATCACGGAATAAATAAATCCTTGAGCATGAAACATATTAAATTCTTGGAGTTTTGAGGTGCCCTTTAACGTTGATAAATTTAATATTCCCGAACGAAAAACAATTAAGCTAAAGCCGATCTCATAGAAAAAAATCAATATTAGCAAGAAAATTCAAATGTTATAAATCTTCTTCTTACTAAAATACAAGTGTAGATCCAATGAATATTCAATTTAGTGAATCCTAACGATTTTACGTACACATCTGACGCACGCACGCAATATTGGAACCACGAATAAAATTCAAGTCATCCAAAATCGTCCCAGTTCTTAATCGGATTTACATGATCAACGAAACGTACGTTTTAAGAACATCCAAGAGTGCTGTTTTCACTGTATATTTCATTGCGACCAACAATGTTACTAGAGTGAAAAATGTTTTGTAGCAGTGATAACTATTTAGACTGAATGGCAGAATTAAGAACTGGATCCAAGGTCTTATAATTTTGCAATTGAATTTTATTATTCAACTATATGGTTAGAGTGGAAAAGTGTTTCAAAAGCCTCTCTAAAAATATTTAGTACAGCCCTTCGATGATGGAGACTGAGACGGAGATAGCTATAAAACGAAATGAACACCGATTCGAATCCACTGAAAACAACCCAGTGACGTTTATGTTCGCAAATATTAACAGAAGCTGCCATTTTACGAGAAGCAAGACAAGAGTCGACATTCGGGACCTGCGGATACTATCCATTTCGAATGAGATTCGTTCTCTGTTCCACATACATCCTACGATGGTTGTGGGAAGATAATCGATACAGCATAGGCAATTACGGACAACATTGTTGAAGGGAGAACTTGTGAAAGATGCGACTGTTTCAAAACTTGAAGCAACTGTTTAGAAAAAGCGTAATTGAGCGCTTATTTTTAATACAGCATATTGAGTCACGGCGCTTTTGTACTCCACAATAACCGTTTAATTTGAACGCTGAATTCTCATGCACAGAAAAACGACTCTGTTGCTTGATTGTAATAGAAACTGTTTTTCGAGCACTATGGCGCAGAGCATAGTGCACATAGCATAGTGTTTGAAATAGATAAGAGTATTCCTGGAGAACTCGAAGAAGAAATTCACAGTCCATCTGAAGATGGATTCTAAGGCCTGGCGCAAATAGAATCACAGCTCCGTGAGTTAACGAAAGGCCGAGATACACCGAGATACACAGTACAGGGTGTTCATCATTAACCGCATCAAGAGTACAGCACATCAAGGATGAGAGTAGACACAGCCGTCGGTTCGATGTATTTCTCTGCGTAAAAATTATACATATATGATTAATAGTCAATTCTGGTCATATGAAAATGTGCACACTTCTTTGTGTATGCGACTTAGATGAAATAAGACGCCAAACTGAACCAACTGCTAACAACTTACGAGACTCAGCTGACTTCCCCCTTCCTCCAGAATACACAACTTTAGGCAAAACATGGCATCGACAATCCTCATTAAACATTGAGGTCGACTATACTCTTCCCTGACGTACTCAGATCAAGAAAAGGGAAGACGATCTTCTAGTCGATTCTGCCCTTCATCGCCTCACGAACTCGCATTTCTATTTGTACCGGGTCTGAATGTCTCATTCAGAACAAGCCGAGTCGATAGACGTTTTAAATAAAAATTGATGTAATTTTTGCCTAAAAATTTATGTAACTGATTGATTCTGTTAACAATTTAAAAAAATGAGGGATTGAATCCAGTTTTAGATGTTGTTTTATAAAATGGAAAATCATTATCCACTTCATTCGTACTATAAACTTACCTTTATCATCATTATTTTGTATATCTTCATTTTTTTTCATTTATTTTATGTACATCATGTTGGAAAAAGATAGAACAGGTAGTCGTCACAACCTACCGAAATCTGCGGTAATTCATGTTTATCATGGCGAAATAGAGGTGTACAGCCATATAATCAATAAGATGTACGAAAATTAATATTTGAATGTATAAAGAGGGAAAGTACAATACAATAACAAACACAATGAGTGGTGTTTTGGCAATCCCTTCTTATGACCCTTGCAGTGATGACCTTTCTAATACACTTCGCTGGGAACCAGGAAAACATAACACAAAACCAAAATATCAATATATTACAGTTAATTATCAAATACTAGTAGTAGTATTAATAATTAAATTAATAACCAAAATATCAATATATTACAGTTAATTATCAAATACTAGTAGTAGTATTGATAATACTACTAACTATTATTATTAATACTATTACTACGTTTTGCCAATGTTCTATTTATCAAATATACATACTATTACAATATTTGCCATTCTGATGTTTCGTGAAAAGGAAAGTGCTCTTCGAAGTCGTGATGCGAATGGCGTAGATCGAGACCACAAAGCCAAGGTGAACGACGCAGTTCTCGACTGTTGGTGCGCGTATTATAATTCATTGCTTTAACTATTATTTTCTCTAGTTTCTACATTTTCATTATCGAAAATCCATTATTTATAATTGGAATTAGAGATTAATTATGTTATGTTGAATGAAAATGGGAGACGGGACCGAGATTCGAACTAGGGGCCTTGAGCTTAGCGCGCTCATGCGCTTACCGACTGCGCCATCCCGTTNACCTCTGAGGTGGTCTTTGGGTCTCGCGAGACGACTTCACAAGAATGATAAAAAACAAGCATTTGGCAAGAGATTTTGAATCAGGGTGTTTTATTGTCATCGTACCATGCGGTCCTCGAAAACTACATCGAAATTCAAAAACTACTGAAAATTTGACTACGTTGTTGAACAGATACGAAGAACGAAGAGATGCAATCGAACGCCGGTTTTCTGGAATGAACATTTAGCGGTTCTTTAAGACTTCCTCGACCCTACAACCATTGTTCGGTTGCATTAAATGACGATCCACGTGGTATATCTCATATAATACTCGCAGAACATAGTAAATACGGAAGTTGCTAATTAAATCAATTAATGTAATACAGCAACATTAGTTGGGAACAATGTCAATTTTACCTGATATGTAAATACGTAATCGTCGAAAAATATTTTATTTCCCGCAATTTTAAATTCGGAAAATTACTTTATTGCCATAAAAATGAAACGTATTTATAAAAATGGTACATAACTCTGGGCGTCCGACCATCCTTCAACTAGACGCTTACCTCGAATACGCCCGCCCCGCGAGAATACGTCGGTATAAACGCTGTACAAACAATATTTAAAATGCGATTAATATTTGTTTCCTTTGTTATGTTATTAATTATTAAACTAGAACCAATGCAAAGAAACCAAACGAAGATAATCACCTTGGCATAGCGGATACAACAGAAAATACATCTACTAAAGTTCATAGTAAGAAATAAAACCCAACGAGTATATCGAAATAGCTAAAGAACGATCGTAGATATCTAACTAGTTATATCACTGTCGATTCAATCTTTCAATATCTGAACTTATTTCCTTCTATTACCCAATAAAAATAGAGTATCACATGCACTGACCTTGCACAGACTAACAGAAAAGCATATCTATTGTCTATGCCATGCCTTCTAGAACAAGACTAGAACTCATATTAGATCGTTTTCACTTCACGCGGAGGAGAAACATACTTCTGCACAACAATTCAAGGTCGTCGTACCGGAGTCCACGACTAGGAGACATAAATTTATAAGTTCATTGTGACAAACGTTGTGTTTACTCATATTATCTCATCGTAACCTTCCTAAATTTGGATCTATGTTTCCTAGAAATATTTAAGTAAGTATAAAAAAATGTTGATTCAGTAATTGGTTCTTACTGACATCTATAATACGGAATCATCTATAATTATAACTATGCGTATAACTTTTCTACGTAATTAATAGAAACATTACGGCTGAAAATCGAATCCGTAATAAATTCTTCAGACAAATATAAAATTATTCTTAACTTAATGGAGCGAGAGAGGAATCAAAACGTAATAGAACGGAAGTATTAATTAACACATCCTTAGAAATCTGTTATAATCTTATACCATTCGGTATGTTAATTATTTGAAACTTGGTAAAAACATCAAAAGATTTATTTAGCTGGACGTTTTCATAATGTTCTTGAGCTTCCTCTATTGTATTTAATCGTGGCTCAGTGCTCCTCTCATAAGTGTTACTTCCTATGGTGGAAACACAAAACAATTTTAAGGAAAATCGGATCTGCATATTTATTATATATGATTTGAATGAAATTCGTGTTTAATAATAATTTCACGTCCGTGGATAATGTGTATTATTAGTTTTCTGACTATTACATGAATCTATCGTATTATTTAAATCATCACATGTAGTAAAAAGAATAAAATGTAGGAATGAGGAATGCTTTAATTTTCTATTTTTTCGAGTGGTAATAGTTGCGCCGTGTATGTGTCATGATTACATTATTAAATTATTAACTTAAGTTGCCTTTTCAGACTAAAAAATTATTTCAATATTGTTCCTTAATTGGTTTTCATGGCATGATCACCTGACGAAGATGCAAACCAGTGACGAAACGTGATTGAAATATATTTGTTATACTCTGAATAAGGTCGTTTAAGCAAAGATTTTTTATGTAGATCCCAGAAATATATTTATAGAAGGCATAAATATATTTCTGGGATCAATAATTGGACGTTCTATTTATTCCATTAAAATTGACTTCCATTAAAAGAACGAAAAATATTTTCAAAATGAAACTGGGTTAAAGTCACATGTCAATAAAATATTGAAAATGTTTAATACGTTTGTTTTTTGAATAGGTGAAAATCACGCACAAGAAGATGAAAGAGATGTTTGTAAATTTATCTCATTTTCTCTCTTGTTTACATAAATAAACCACTTGAGTGGCACTGGGTTTTGCAGACTTTCTTCCAAGTACGCGCGAGATGCTCTGGCACATCGATTGCATCTCCCGTGAACTACACCTCGGGGACGCGTCACTTCCACAAAAGCGAGCGAAAGCTGCGACGAACGCGTCTGAAATTTTTAAACGCTTCTCTCCTTTCGAGCCTCGACGCTACTCTTCCCATCCGTTTCGTCCTACTGCCCCCGCGAGTCATATTAGCTCCCGTCGACACACCGCCTTCTACTAGGATAATGCCTCTACACAATTTCCACTTCTTTTATTGGTGCATCGCTATTCGTGCCAGGGAGTACGCGCAGGATCATATATAATCGCCGCGAGGTTCGATGCAATTTGAAACCACTTCCATTCACTCGATCCCTCCACAAGAACCCGTCCTCGCACTTCCATCCGCGAAAGGATAGCTCGAGATGAACGGGGGTCTGCTGACCTTGAACGCACAGCTCGCGGCGGCGCGGCGACTTCTCAGATTGCGCCGACAGACGTACACAGCGGCGAATGGGAGACCGGGAACTAACGCTGGTAATGAAGCAAAGGAAGATGGAATGTACTGGGACGATGGCCCAGAACGTGACAAGAGTTCAAGGACGACGTCTTCGAAATACAGTGAACGAGTCTCTAAACAAATCACATGGACTGTATTCTGACAGAACACAATTTGGTTCTCCGATAAACAGTTTCTTTCTTTTTCTGTGAGATAGTAGAGCTGTGTCGAGGGGACCGTGTTAAATGTTAAGATCGGTGCTTGTTCCGCGATAAGACGAGGAAGAATATCGGGTGACAGTTCGTGTCCGATGTGATACAACAGCGTTTTCTAGGACAAACGTTCTCTTCAGTTCCATGCTCAAACGGAGAACATCCGAATAGAGCTTTGTCCAAAGGGATAAACGACGTCTTCATCTCAGACGCTGGATTTCAAAAGGAACTCGCGCCAAACCTTTCCTCTCACTCGTTGTGTATTAAAAGAGCGAAGAGACCTCGCAAAGATAATGAAGAGAAGAAAGGCAGTTTATATTGCGCGCAAAGTTCGAGTCGACGATTTGGGTTCAAGTTGAGAGACGCGGCATGGCGACGGCGCCTCCAGCGAAAGCAAAAGGAATCGCGAAACGAAATGAAAAAGCAAATAAGGAAATTTCGCCGTGAAGCTTTTTCGTGGAGGAAAGAACAGTTAACGCTGGAAAAGCTATTTTTTCCGGCACCATTTGCGATGAATGAATTAAAATTTCGAGGATTTCTATATCCCTCGGGAACAACTCGACGAGAACGCAGAAAGTGGAAGAATTTGTAGTAAGTGCCTCTGTTGCGTACGTCCTTTATTACCTTGGAGAATTCCTGCTCTCTGACCTCCCGAAAATGGTGTTTTTAGACAAAGACGTATTAAAAAGATACTGCTCTCTAAAAAACAAGAATGTTCAAAAAGACGAAAAATGACATTCGTGACGCTTTTCATGGAGGATGTTCCGTGTCATAATCTAGATGACAAGAGCAATATCTCGTTTCACTTACATAATATGGTTGAGAAAACAGAGAAGATTCGTCCTGCAGCGATGCTCTGGATGTAAACAATCACCATACGTGCACTCAATCTCCAGAAATCGTTCCTCGACGTAATGTCTTCGACTATACAAAACCTCCCACGCACTCTACACTACCCAATTGAGACTACACGTCCTACACCGATGGTCACACACAATTCAGCGTCAAGAATGCTATCACGTTCGCACTGTCACACCGCACACCGATCACACTCCTTGTCCACAGCTGTAAACCCAGTTGACGTAGTCACCCGCGTCATGCAGACGCCTGCCGACAGAGCGTGCTCGCGTCGTCGTCCAGTGCAACTAACTCCGACGACGTCGCGCGGCGAACTGCCGTCCACAGCGCGGCGAAGCTGACACTAGCGGCGGGCGCGCGGCCGATGGAGGCGGAGATCGCGCGCGCGCAGCGGCAGCCTGGTCGGCGCCGTCGCGGCGCGGGTGTCGCGGTTCGCGCGGGTGGAAGGGCGGGCGCGGTTCTGCGCGCGACCACTGCGCTAGTACACGGAGAGACCGCATCATGTCGCTGACGATGGCAACTCTTAGGGGATGACCCGTGCGAGACTGCGAGGACGAAAAGCGATTTGCTGGAAATAAATTCATATAGTACAGAATATTCCTCTTCTTGTCACAGGTCTGGGTACGAAAGAAAAGGGATGTAAACTCACTAAATATATTAATTATTATAGTTTTGCCATAACCACTATGGTGATTATGAAATGATAAGTAATAAAGAATGATAACTCTTAGTGTAGAAAGAAATGAGGCTGTACGCAGTTAGCTCATCCACTTTTACTATTTAGCGGTCTTCTAAAGTAATGATGTAATATTACTCTTGATTAATTTTTGGACTGAAATCAATCGCAGGTTGAACGCTACTGGTCTTGCCAATATGGATTTTCTCCATTACTTTTCATTTAAACTTCGTTTCATCTATTTTTGTCCTAGCGATAACTTGTCTTGCAAACGGTATTGCTATATACCTTTAACATGATCCTCGAATTAATCAGTCAGAAAAAATATCACATGGAAGAAATACTCTGCGGAGCTATGGAAGAGAATGGTGATACATTAAAGCAAAATTTATTAAAGACTAGAGAGAGAAAAAAGGAAAATAACTTTACCTGATGATAAACTTTAGAACTTAATAAAACTTAATAATAACTCAACACATTCTATTTCTTGGCTAGTTTTGCAGTAGACTCCCTCTCGTCCTTCGTTAGTTATGCCGTCCAATGGTTTTGTTCGCATGTCCAGGAATAGCTCGTTGCAGGTATTGGTTAGTTCATTCACCCACAACTTCTGGAGAGAGTGGTTCAATTCCTGTTCATACAAATGGTGTGGATCTAACTGGTGGACAAAGTGGGTGTGCGGTACGTTCTCTCGGAATAGTCTCTGTTTTTCCTTTCTCATTATAATCCACCCTTCACGTCATTTACACATCTTCCTCCTCGGGGAGGCGTGGAAGGAGAAACATTTGACAGCCAGATGTACTCATGTCGAAATAGTGCCGCATCATTTCATTCATACGGTGAACCTGTGTGACACAAGACACATGATTAGTTCGAAAAGAAAAATGATTAAAGCCCATTATAAAGTTATAAAAATAACATGTATTTTAAAAAAAGGAAAAATACATAACAAGGACCATATAATACTTCACTCATTTTGTTGTAAGGCTCTCAGAAGAAAACTCCGTGACAGAAATTTCCACTCACAAAATAAGAACTGAAGATGTTGCAACAGAATGATTCGACACTTAAAGATTCTGAGGAACAATCACAGGCCTCCATAACTCAAATGCTACATCAGAATTACTTTAATCGTGTCTTCTCCCATGCATGTTTCGTAATATTTCACGTCATGGCCCGGTACTTCAAACTCTAGCTGAATGAAAACGGAACGGTCAGTTTGTAGCAATGACACAGATCTCATCATAAATAATGCTTGTCATTAGACATACTTGACTTATTCCTCATCGATCATTCGTCTAAAGTACATTCAGAACTCGTGTTCCTGCCATTTGCGTCATTTATACAATCTGATAAACTCTTCCTGCAATTTTGTCTTGTGTAGAGAATCTACGATACTACTACACACAATGACAGGTCATTCGAGTGAGCAACTATTAATTATCGTGTTCTCAGCTTTCGACGCATTAGTTTAATTAGTTTCGACGCAATTATTATTATTATTGTGAGTAATGTTGTCGGGGCCCAATTTTCAGATTGAGGTTTGGGGGTCACCATTACCAGGCAGGATGGGGAGGGAGTGAAATTCATGGATGGGAAGAGTAAACACAAACATGTTGCATTGTTTGTTGGGAAAGCCGAGATGCCGGCTTTTGTAGTGCTGGCAACATGCCGATGTTATTAAGAAGTTATATGAATATTAGAGAAGAGGGGTAAAGGATGCAGTGGAAAAGTGAAGAAGCAATGAAAAGGTATATGAAGATGATAATTGAGATTACTTTGTCTCAGAGTTAAATAATAATATTTTCTCATTTTCCTCTCTGATATATTTTTATAATATTTGTAAATAAAAAGAAATATTGAAACAGTTTTCATAAAGAAAAACATGCTGGACCATCAACGATAAATTAAAAGTCGTTTGTTTGTTGCTCATAATTTTATTGCTAGAAAGCTATTTCGGCTTTTATTTATCATTTTTTGATAACGTTGCCAAATACCTTACAACTGCCAAGTAGATCATCAATGTAGATAATATTTTCGGATAGAAATCTCTTTATAAAAACATTTTACGAACGAGAAGGAATAAGATGGTTATAAATCGCGATCTACGCACGGTTCTGTGTTAAATAAAATGAAATTGAATTAATGAATCCAATACAGGAACACTAAGCTCTGAAAAGCTTGTAAACTGTGTATGACCAAACATATGAGGCATGAAATTTCAACAGAACAGATATTTCAAACAAATTATTTTATATTTTATTTAAACATTGGTGATACTAATTATTGAATATCTAAGATCAATAAGCAGTGTTGAAGGACCTCTGAAACTGCAGTAGAAAAGAAGCGATCCGCATAGTCTGTTGGTCACACATCTGAAATTTCATTTGAATACTCCACGAGGACACATTGCGTTGCAGAGTAGCTGACCCCAAGGGGAAAACCTTCAGCTGGCCCTTGTTCACTACCCCGATGGTTCCAACAGATTGGGATGGGGTGAAGGGTGAAGGTTGGGCAAAAACAAGCTACTGCATGGGGTTGTGTGCGCCCACACGTAATGATGTGCCAACAGCGACCAGCCACCTAACGAGGCGATACTCACAGCGCGTGTGCTGACTTGCGTTGTGGACTTGGTGATGATACGAGGGTGCAGATGGTGATGAGGGTTGATTCAGAGAAGACCATGATGATGGGGATGATTACGTGTGGGAAGGGCAGGAGATCGAATATTCTTCCTATCTGGTTGGTAGAAGAAGTCATTAATGTGAGATTTGCTGTGCAAAATATATCTAGAAGACAGTTCATGGAAGATGTGAAGACGATGCCGGATATCACTCTAAATTGAGGAGTTGGATGAATGTGGTAAAGTGACGTGAAGAGGTGAATTGGTTCGCTATTCTCTGCCTCTGTTCTGGTCTCGTTCCAAATATCAAATCGGCTGGTTGGCAGTAGTTTTGTGGGACAGTTAATTTATTGAATGTAATTGCATTCTATATTATATCAGCACAAAAAAGATAACAAATTCTGAAACCATTGTTTAGTGATTTGAATTGTAAATTGAAGGTTAATTTTTCTCGTTCTTAATGAAATGTATTATAAATTTATTACCTGAAGCTCGACTGTAGTTAAGTTTACTTCAACTTTGTACTATTGTATTACACCACGATATAAAATTTTACTTCTATCGCTAGTAGTTTTCTTGGTTTCCGTTTTATGTTTCTCTGGCTTATCATGGTGAAAGCTGTTTACTTTCTAAGGTGAATTTGAAGTCGTCGATGCTGATTGGTGGACATCTATTATTGTATTGTGCGGTGAAAGTCAAGCCTTCCTATTACAATACACCTGATGGAATCACGCAAGTCTTACACAGGATTTTTTAATGGAGCTTTAGGGCCCACCAATATCAAGACACAGGAATTGAACTCCTTAATAACTATTTCCTGATTTGGTGTTATTAAATTGGTTCGTAAAACAATGGAATACCCTGCTGAAATTAATTGAGTACATATATTCAAAATATCATAAATTATTAATTATATTCCTTATTTAATAAAATTGTATTGTTAGGGACACAAAATATGAAAATACTCTCCTTTTTATTTTCTGGGGCTTTATTTTTGTTACTCCTTATTTATATCCAAACCAAGGGTTGCAACGTCATGTTAAAGAAACTATCGAAATAAATATTGCAATAAATAGTGTCAATTTATGGTCGGTTAAAATATTTAATTATTCTAAATTTACATGCTCATAAATAGCACAACTATTAAATCATTGAATGTAACGTCCACAAGAACGTGTTAGAAAATGTTTTGTATACCACGAAAGAACAGTTACTTAATATGTATGACTAATCTTGATGTCATTGATGGCCACAAAGTGTGTTGAATGAAGAGAGTTCATTGCGCCAATCCGAGGTCAAGCAGAATGGTGCGAGGTAGCCACAAACCATACACAGACGAACTCTTGGTGGCGTATGGCTCCATTTTCCTCACATCTCAGGACAGGGTGGTCCCTGACCAGCTGGTTCCCAGGGTAAAGAAATGGTTCGCGGCCGTCTTCCAATCACACGGGTACAGATGAAATTGTGTCGAGCCCTATCCTCTCACCTTTCGATGCATTGTCCTCATAAACTAAGGAAATTTCAAATTATTTTTACCTCATCTTGCATCAAAAGTAGCAAAAATCGCTTTAAATATGTACAGCAGTGGTTAGTGATCATTTTTTAAATATTTTATTTCAGCCTAAAGCAATTTGTTTGCTCTGTCTGTATACGAAGCTATTGCAGAACCCTAATCGTTGTAGTTAAAGATATAACACATTCAAACTAATTCACGTGAAAACAAACTATTAGAAGCAGTAAATGAAACCAAACTAAAGTAGCAAGTCACCACTTAAGAGTCGTACGTATCACGAAAAACTGGTCTTCTCTTGCCCTTCCTACCCTTGGTAATAGTGACTCTCCACACGACGGTAGACCAGTCACGTCACGTTTCGTCTCGAAAATTTGCCTTCTTCCTAGCTACTGTAATTTAGAATGATATAATAAAACCGTCAAAGCGTTTTTGTCAGAGACAATAACTTTATAATATGGTTCGTCACATGGATTCTGAATGAAAATATAATATTCTTAAATATTTTATTAATATTTTCCTTATCTCGAACCTCGGGCTAAGCTCGGGTCCCGAGGTTTAAGCTCCCCTTACCGCTTCTCTGTTGCTGAGTTGTGCGATGTCTGCCATTGCTTGCTAGAATTGGAAATGAATTAGTAAGTAGTTGAATAAATTACTATTACTACCCTTAGAATATACACAACAAAGAGTTTCGTGTAAATTTGTATGCCACTTCAGTTTAATTTTGTGACAAATAATGAAGGATAGAGATTTTCAAGAAAAAAGAAAATTGATATTTCCTGTGATCATTTTCTTGGTGAATGTTCCAAGCAAGAATTCAATAATAGTAAATTACTTTAAGGACATAAAATTTAGATGTTTCATTCTTGTGGACCGAATTAATTTTCTTTCTTTTATTGTAATTTTCTCCTTGACGCTTCTAAGAGACGGTTTAGGTTTCTTGAAATATTTTTACGTCCATCTTGGTCATGACTGTCATCTTGGATGCTATTGTCCAATAGGTTGACGGACTGGGGTTTGGGAAATGGGACATCCGCATGCCGCTCGTATACCTTCGTAATCATTGTGGTTGTAATAGAACCAAGTAAAGATATACCACGATAAAATTTCTGCAGATATCAAGAGCACAGTGAGCATTGCGAGACAGACGAATCCAAGACCTACACGCCAGAGGACATTTATTCCGACTCAAACAAGTTTTTTCTTTTGAATTCAAAGCTCAGTTTGAAATCTCCTGTATTGAGATCTTAAAATTTATAGTAGTCACATTTAATAAGAAGCAATACTTTTTATGGAGCTGATAAGTAATTATATATGTTTATAATTTGAAATACTTACATAGGCTCTCGTCTAAGGGCGACGGTCTACTAAAATAATTAATTTCGATTTTAGAATTACTTGAATAGTTACAATTTATGAAGAGTATATTCCGAATATTCTATAGTTGAATAATAATACGTTCTTCTGAAATTTTTTTGCTTGTTTTAATAAGTACCAATTTGTTGGTACTCAGTTAATATTAAAACACGTACAGAACTATTTTTATTCTTATCTTGTTATTCTAAAACCACAAAGAGCCCCAAATGTCAATTCTTGTTAGAAATACCATTATTCACAATAATCATAATTTCTACGAAGCGAAAACACGAAAAAACTAGCAAGCATCGTTTTGAAATAACCCATTCCACCCTACATCGTGCCTGTGAGTTTTAGCGGTTAAGGTCAATATCGTCTTTCACAGGCACCATATTCATCTTTTAAAAGAGAATTGCTACAATCCGGTGCACGGAAAGGAAAGGAAGTCTCTTCTTCCTAAAAAAATGGAATGAAAAGTGCGGTAGTGTGTGGGTTCTCAAATCAAATCGCGTTGTCAATATTGACTAATAAAATTTCCTCGGTGCCTGTGGAGCACGTCTCGGGTATTAAGAGTTAAATATTACTGCTTTCCCTTCATTCTACGTGTTATTATCTTACCTGCGAGAAGACCTCCGGAACGGAACCGAAAACCAACTCAGAACATGAACATTACTGTTATTGAATCGGAACGTGAACCGGCAACGGCGTTTCATTACATTCTGGAGCCCGTACTGAATTGAGAGAAAAATGAATTCAGTAGTTTTGTTTTTCCCCTTGCTATGAGTTATTTATGAAAGGTCACATTGGTTGATCCTTCTTCTCCTGTCTAACTTAACCAATTGTCTAAAATGAGGGATGATTATAAAGATTATTATTATTATTATTATCATCATCATCATATTCTTTGCACGGAGATTATTCTATGTTTAGTGATAGCTTCCCATTTCAGTTTCTTTCTACCTAAGCGAGAAATGTCAACGGGGCACGTGTAAAGACACGGCGCCCGCAAGATGACTCTAATAAAGACAGGCTGCAGCCAGGTTTGCCAAAACGCTATCATGTGGGACGGAAGAAATCGTACGGCAAATTTCAGAACAAGGGGACCAAATGTCAGAGCGCGTACAATAAATTTCGGAGTGCGATTAAGACCACGGAGCTCACGGCTAAACGAAATTTCCCTTGGCGCCACTGAACTAAGTCCATCTCAGACATAATACTTCATCATCAATGTGAAAGTAAGGGACAATTGATAACGAAGCAGGAAGTTGGATACGAGTAAATGATTACTTCCAACACTGTGTCCAAATTTCGTAGAATATTTTAGTGTCATATTGTATATAAAGCACTTATGTAAATTACATTTCCACCTGTTGTTACGGTACGTTCAAGAGGTTTTGTAAATTATATTTAAAGCCCTCGCATTATGTTAGAGGACGTTTAGTAAATTATTTTGTCATACAATGTCCGGTGGAGAGTGCGTATTCATTTTATGTACGAATTCACATTACGTGATCCGAAGTTGAAAAAACAACGGATAACGAACATTCGCTGGAATAGACAAATAACAAATGTTCATTACTGAACACAATATTATTTTTCCAATTTTCTTACGAAACGTCTTCCCTTCCCTCTGAACTTGGCGTACCACGAAATCTACTTGCGGGTCCTCCAGTTCCTTATCATTTCAACTTAATATTATTACTCGTTAATTCCATTAAAATTGGATGATATTAAAATTCTAAATAGCAACTTAAGTACGTTTTTCACCCAGATTTAAGGTGAGATTTTTAATAAACAAAACTTTTGTCAAAACATTAGTCATATTGATAATTGGAATGCCGTAATTGGGATAAAAGGATAATGTTATTCAAGATATGAATGCAATGGTTCTCAAGTAGAGGAGATTAGTCTATGAAAGAAAAATAACGGAGCAGGCCAAAATTCATTGTATAGTCTTTGAGAAGACAAATATTGAGATAATTCCACAATTCTATGCGTTATATTATAGATACTATTTGATGAATTGCAAAGAATGATTATTTTTAATCCTTATTTCTTTTGATGAGAACCTTCTGTCCCTCTTCACAATACGAATTGGACAAATGCATCGGTGAGGCGAGATATCGTAAATCAATTAAATTTGAGTAAAAGATATCGAAAACATAAAAGATATAAAGAAATGTGATACAAATAGGTACGATATGATCATAGAATATTTAATTTCATTGATCTATATATGGGAGGGGGGAAATTATTAATTACACTTTTCATTAATAAATGAGAATAAAAAATATTACGGTAACGTTTTTAAATATGTCATTAAATTTATTCAGATATTAGTAGATATTTGGAAAATAATACCCCATCATCAGATCCTGCACAATATATAAAATTGGTTCCCACTCATAGAAACCAATTGTCGCCTCCGTTTGATTCGCTGACCTGTCAAGAAACAGTCAAGCGAGACTTTCCCAACGGTCATATTTCATGACAATTATTGTATGAAATTGTGTTTATCCAAATGGGATCAATGTTTTGTGAAATTAAACCAAAAAGAAACAAAACGTTGCGGAAATAACTTGCAATGTTATTACATATATAATTTAAATAACGTAATATGTGATGTAATTCAACTAAAAAGGACATAATGAAAATTAATATGAATCATTTTCCATCAATTGATAAATCGATCCCTTCTCACTGAACGTAAAATGCATCAGGAACGAGACTGTGTCCGAAAACATACGAAGAGGGATGTTTTGTGTCTCATGTTGTGTCGGGAAAACAGTTTCAAGGTAAATGTAATCCTATGTGACATTGCATGAGTAATTTGGCGTCAAGGAGACACGCTGCGGTTCAGTAATTTGAGTAGGAGCTTAATCATTGAATAATCTATTGTATGACGTCAATCAACAGACATCAAACGTCGTTACTTACGCAAAGTCAGTGAATTGGAAGCGAGCCCATGGTAATCAATCTTTTTCGGTTTTCACGAAGAGGCGAAATCGGTGATTTTAGGACGGTTCGTAAAAAGTGTTACGTACCTTGAACTCATTGGGACTAAAAGTAATAGATATTCTTCTTTGTACGAATATTCATGAGTAAGTTATTACTAATTTTAATCTTAATTATCGCACATTATGTATTATAAATAATGTTTTCGAATCAATACATTCTGTACGTTCAATATATTGAAAGGTCTGACGAATATAAGTTGTTTTTTCTCGATCAAATGTTAATAATTTAAATGTTTATATTTACTTAACCTATCAATATAATAAGAAAGGTATTTTATCTTTCAGGTTATAAACATTTTGAACAATTCAAGCAAAAATGTTCATAAATTGTGATATCCACAATTATTTATTTCTAATTTATTGCAATTTATACTTGAAATAAAAATTTGCGATTCTGCATTCCGGTTAGAAAAAAAAATTAAAATTGAATTTTTCTCAGCGTTTGTACTGCCAAATAAAAAGTGAAGGAGAAAATTTATTCTCCTTTTCACTTCTAGAGGTATCTGTAATTATTTTCCCGTAATTATTTTTTGTGAATAATCAAGTGAATTATAAGATATTTATGAATTCTTAAGACACACATCTTAGATTACGCAGACCTAAAATCCACAACTTAAGAATATTTTATTATATTTTCAAATGCGATGATCAAAATAATATCTTAAGATTACACAACAGACGAACCATCAGGTAAATTATTCTGCTCTTAAAACACTCCCCCATATTCATTGTGATTTCAATTCTATTTATCTTTAAGGATTACAGATGCCGGTATGCCTATCCATATATTTACATCTTACACAGTTAATGTAAAAAAAGAATAGAATATAGTATCAAAAGCACATGCTGCACATTTTGAGTACATTAAGTTTTTATTCTTGAAATCTCACCTTTCTCTGAACAAATACTCATAGAGACGATCCGTTGATCTAAATTTCACCCCACAGTTGAGTAATGTCATTTTTGTCATTATCATATGAATTACAGAGATGACATATTGAAGCTTCATTTTTCCATGAATTTTTCCAAGCTTGCATTACATTTCGAGGAAATCAGTCTCCTCTTGCACAGCTTCTTGCGTTTGCAGATCCTTCAGCATTTTATGTTCATTTCTATCATTTTCCACTTCTTTCCCAATTTTTTTCCAAACTTTGCTATTTCCAACAATTTTGTTCTGTCATATTTATTAGCACGACGATGCATATTAGGAATAGTAGGATATGATGAAATAACATTCAATATTTTGTCAAAATTTGTACCAAAACGGCGTCAATTGCAATGCCTGGGAACATAAATGAGACGAAGAACCGAAGAGCGTAAGGGTGGGGGTGAAACCCACAACGAGTTAGGTGAGGTGAAGTCTTAAATGGGGATTTGAGAGCTGCCAACGTGAGAAGTGAATCGATTAAATAACACAATAGAAACAATTAAATGTCACGTGTAATATTACATAGAACTATTAATTTTTAGATAGTAGTAAATGCGTTTTACTTTTTAATTGTGATTTATTGATTTCAAAAAATTAAGTTGATTAAGATTTCTAAATTAAAAATAAAAATTAATAAAAAATTGCCATTGATTTTCGAGTGCTGGGTTCTGACTGTTTTCACTAATTCCCAACGGTCATACTGATTTCCAGGTTTATTGAGAATACTCTAAATTGTGTACCGGGTCGTTCCTTAAGATCAAATTGCCGATGCATAATACTGCCACATAACCATTAAGCTCACCTTTTGGTGAACTCCTAATGTTTTTTTCAGAACTGTCAATGAGGGAAGTTCGATCAGTTGCTACTATTTTTCTTGTCTACCAACTTTACTGCATATTTTTTTATCAAGAGAGTATTTAGCGTGTGGGAGTTTTGTTTAACGAAATTTTGTTTAACTCTGTGTAAATTCACTGAACTAAGAAATTGAATTGAAGCAGCAGAGGCGATTCTTATCTTGTTTGACGAGGAATTGACTTTTAGGTGCGATATGTATCATAACACTCTCTAATCCAACAAAAGTTTGACAAAACACTTGATGTGTTTTCTAAACTGATTCACGTTTAAACTGATTCCTGAATCAAGTCAGTAAAATGCTCGAAAGAACTTTCTTTGTCTTTTACAAATTTTAGATGAAGAAACAACCCATTCTTTCGAAGGTATCATTAGAATGATTTAAAAGCTTCGTTAAGAGATCGAGCTTTTATATTCTTGTTTACAGAAAACAATGTGCTACTTTAGTCTGAGTTGTTGAATATTGGGAATTTAATAACACTTTCATTAGGAATTCACTTTCCAGGAAGCATAAGATATGTTACCTCGGAAATCTTAAAATCCATGATAGTCAAGTTTAAAATGAAAACAACTTTAACAAATATTGAATTATCGTAATCATGCACATCTCAAACGGATTTGAGTTGTCTTATAAGTTTTTCAAGAATGTTACTCTTTCTACTGCCATACTTTGTACACACTTGGCGACTCTCCTAACACATTTCGTTACTTTTTAAGATTTGTTTCTCGTTGTTTTACTCCTGTGTGGAAATGATTTTGTTGGGATATCAGTTACACACAGCGAGGTATTTCGCACATATGTAAATGGGATATTTGAGATTAAAGTAGCACTGAAAATATAGTAGAGAGGTAATTACACGGGACTATTGAACTCTCGATTCCGAGACATTAGGTGGCAGAAAGAGAACACAGGATTTATGAGACGATAGTCATGTAATGTCTCTTATGATGTAAACATGACTACATAAGTAAAAAAAGTTACACCAAATACAAAAAGTCCGATATTTCTCGGTGTAACAACTAGGAACGCATGTCAAACATATCATATTTTAAGCAATAACATATAAAGTGACAGATTTATCGTGATTTCCTAATGATGTACCTTACAATGAACTGGTGAATATCCTAAAATACCCTAGACGCGTTGAAGCATGGCTGCCTGCCTGAGAGCGCAGCGCTGTGTAGCAGTGTTGCGTCTGCAGGGGGCAGCGAGCGGAGACAAGCACTTGGAAACGCAGACAGACAAACGAAGGCGGCAGCGGCGCAAGCAACGACGAAGAGGAGGAAGAGGAGGAAGAGGAGGAAGAGGAGGAGACGGGTGGCGCCCAGAGACGCATTCGTAAACAAGAGAATTATAATAGGACACAGCGATGGAAGAACCAAGATGGGGAAGGAGGTACACTCTGTGTCAAGGAAAATGGACATCGTGTTTCCGAGGTTGGTATCGGTAGGAACGTGAGATTGACACGAATAATTTTAAAATAAAGATTTATTTTATTACCGATAGAAAATCATATACATCGAGAATTGCTCCTCGAAAGGAAGCAAGGGACCATTCATCCTTTCGATCTGAGAGCCTGAGGAAATCGGAGAAATCTGCATCAGGATGGGACTAATGTTCACAAACATATCTATTACACGTGTATTAGAAACGATAATAATTATCATTAAGTAATCATGGTAGTATAATCAATTAATATTAAAAGTAAGTGTATTAAAGTATACCCTGAATTTAAAAATATATGACGACTTCATTATTACGGTGAATATAAAAAATTTACCATAATACCGGGTGTTTCAAAATGAGTATCGAGGTTTTAAGGCTTTGTAGTATTTATTACATTTAACTTACAATTTTAAGTAAAACATCAAATGAAGAAGCATATCAAACACTTTTTTCCTCCAAGTGTTCAATGTGAGCACCATCCTGTCGATAAGCGAGTTCTTCCCAAACCATGACCAGTTGTTGCAACAACTGCTTCAATCCCGTCTCTTAAGTCGAGTAGGTATACTGGTAGCGGAGGCATATACACATGATCCTTTATGTTGTAAATCACTGAAGACGACTAGATCCAGAAAATCTTCGTCATGTAGTGTGACATACCTTGTGATGTGCTGGGAGGAATACCACAGGGTGGGATGAGTTTCTTTCTGGTTCTCCCGTGATTTGTCTATAATAGATTAACGATGTATGCTAGAATATTGTATTGTTTGTATTGAATTATTATTTATTATTTTATGTATAAGTATTTTCATTTATTTCTTATAGTAATAGCCACCTGTTATGTTATTAGCCTTAAAGAAGCTTTTAAATAAAAACCGATATGTTGGCCAGTAATCAAGAAATTGCTTTTATTGACCAAGCCCTTGCGGTTCTATTACAATTATATTGAGTGGTCAGAACTCACTATGAGCATTTTCTATACCCTTAGACTCCATTCACCTCACTATTTCACATGTGCTCCTATTTCCAAGAAACAGGAAAACTGTTGTGGAAACAGAAGCTATATTCTATATTCTAAATTATATTGGTTCTTCTAATTCTGAGAACTGATGTAAAAGTTAAAGATCAGGTTCCATGTTATCAATCACTCGTGGAATCGCTGGAATCTACTTGTAAGAGAGAACATACCTCATCACAGGTACAGCCGTCCGTAGCCTTGGAGTGTTTGCAGGGCAAGGGTGGGTGTACAGACAAATAGTTAATTTTGCCCGGTACGGTGTTGCCCTGGGTTCTCCTATAATATCCTAAAAACAAAGGTCAATTCCCACATATCTCTGCTTCTGTGATATTAAATTTCAATAGTGTTAATATAAAAAATGATGTACCACGAAGAAAACAAATATATATACTTTTTGTAAAAATTGTATTGTATTAAAATATATAAGTAATTACGAATCATTTCAAAATACAGACAGAAGGAAAATACATCTTACACGTGTGAACACTATAAAATATTTTACGAACATGTCTCTTACATCGTCGTAAAATAAATTATATTTGCCTTTAACACATATTTTGTTCTTTCTTTGCTTCAAAATTAGGTAATATTTTTCATTTAACAAACTGATTTTGGACAATTATTTTTGTTTTTAATTTTTTAGATAGTAAACATACTGAATATTTCGACGTTCATTACATTACGAATTGGAAATAAATTATTGAAATATCCAATTTCAAAACAAAGTTCAATTTTTTAATCCTTACAATGGCTCAGTAGTGGGTTACCTTTTTTTCTTATTTCACGTCACGAAACTCTGCACAGTGGTTCAGGATCCGGAAAAGCTGGACAGAAGATGAAAACGTTATCCAATTTGCTGAAAATTCAGTATCCTACAGTTTTTGAGGTCGCTGATTACGATTCCGTGATGAGCATTGTCGAAAAATGATTTATTTTTAAATAATAGAAACAAAAATATTATTTTCTGCTTTATTTTAAAAGAGTTTTCGATATATTTGCATTAGAGGTTTCAAAATAATGATTAATATGTTTTGCAGCTGTTAGACATGAAATGATGAACAAAATGAAATATTTTTTTAGTTAGGTAACTATTACTTTTATAAAAAGTATTACTTTTTGCAAAATTATTTACAGAATAAAACAAATTATTTGAAATGTTTGAATGTTATCTTTGACCTTGAAAGCTGACTTCGTTTTTCATGTACTCTCGTGATTTTGAAGAGAGATTTTACTTTCTTGTTTAGGCATGTTTTAAAATGTGTACTGTTAGAGTTATAATACTTAAATGTCAAATTGTTCACTTCATATATTAATAAAAGATATTGTTCCGAACACTAAACGCACAGCCATCACTACAATACGTTACATTGGAAGCACAGTAGATAATAGTTAAAATAATATGAACTACACAAACGCATAGTTTCAACGGGTACCAGTCAAATTCTCATCAGGGGTTGGATCCATAAGAAATAGAGAACTAACTGCGCTGATCAACGCAGCTCTATGCCCAGGACATGGGAGAAGTGTGTCCGAAAAACCATGACATCCGTCGCAAGTCACAAGAAATAAGTTGTCATCGCATTTCACTCTTCTTTTGGTTTATTGATGGCTTACACGACGTAGGAGCGGAAGGGAAACTAGTCAACTGATGACAGATTTTTACAACGAGACGAGGACTGTGTTTTCTTCGAATTCATAATGCAACTATTGGGTAAGAGAAGAAAGAAGTGGAAATGAGAATGAAAGATATTCATTATTCCTAATTAAACGCAATAGACAATTGTTTTAGGAATATTATCTTTCTCTGTTTTATATCTAATCGCTCTATTTGTCGATAACCAACTTGATGGCAATGTAGCCCATTTTCCCTACTCGACATCACATATCAATAAAGTTCACTCATACACACACACACACATATATAT
>NNCF01126639.1:546948-635338 GCA_002313205.1 Laupala kohalensis | reverse complement strand
TGCCTTACACATTAAGCGCAACACACCATTGCGAAGGCGTTAAAAATGTTTCATCTGAAATCGAATGAATTGGCACTTATTTAATTAATATTATCTATATCATCTAAACAATTTATCCATAACTAATTATTATGATTAATTAATGTAAAAATGCTTTAATTTCAAGTATGTCATTCTCATTATGAGAGTCTATACAAATAGTGATATAATATTATTAACAATTTTCTTTGCAAATATTAACATTTTTTTCTCGTCTTAAAATGATATATTGAGAACCTTCCAGTAAATATAAAAAACGTTGTTAACGTCTCCATATTAGTATTTACACGAGCAAACAGGTGAAGAATGGATGAATAACACCACAAACTTGCTTTATAATTACGCATAAGTTTCAAATTTTTAATTCATAACGTTCGGAGTCGCAGGTGGCTACAGCTGAAAATCAGCAATAACTTTTGTAAAACTATGATCTACTCTCCAACGTAATAATCATAAGTGTGCTGAACATATTACTTTTATGTATTTGAAAATAAAACATTTTCTTGAATTTTATTTTTTCCATATTGAATGGTTGCAAGTTGTCGATATTTGCAGGCAATTTTGATATTTTAAAAATTACATTCCAATTGATTTCTTTTATATGATGATTATTATTTCTTCAATTTGAATAAATATCACACGTAAGTAAAATATTTTACACGAATCTAAATACACATATCGTTTTCATTAATCACGTACGTTGCTTTTGTACCTTACGCGACGTTCACTTTTTCCATTAATTGTGTGCACAGCAACGCAATTATATAAAAACCAACATTTTTTTCTGGTCCCTGAAACATCCCTTGATCCTACATAGCATTAAAGACATTAAATACAACAACTTTATTATTTCACCATGGTCAGCTTTGGGCAACTTGAACTACTACGCGCCGTGGAAAATAAACTCGACCATTGATGAACCCATTCGCATGATAGGATCAACACGAGTTGTTAGAGTCATACAGATGCCTTGACATTACCGTTTCCTCAGGGAAAAGTTATTTGAAGGAAACTACGAATCAGTCCAGTTGTCAGTTGGTACAAATCCATGCAGATTCCATTGAAAAACCCTGCTTGCGAGGCCTGGACCCTTTTACCCTTTGCCCTTCGCAAATCGGAATACATCACAAAGCGCCTGGCGTTTGTGTGCACAACGAATGCACGCTTTGCAATTTTTTTGCCCAAACGTAGGTCGACATTTTTGGCGAATTGCAGACGTCAGCGCCATTCACTTCGACGGACGATAGATGAGGATGCATCCACAACTCCCTTGGTGATGCAGGAGGACAGATCAGGGAACGTTACTGAGAAAAAAATGGAGCAGTGAGTACATGCATGCTAATAAGGACACAGATAAGGACGGAATAAGACAGGTCAATGAAGAGAAATCAAAAGATAATAGTAAATAAGATATTTTAAGAAACCTTTCTCTAAAAACTTTCCTAATTTTAATTTTAACTTTAATATTTTTACATTATATTCATCTTGTTTAATTTTCCTGATACTTTTTCTTCGGCACTCTCTAGCAAATAATATTTAAATAATTTATCATTTCAAAGCATGATGAATTTCATTCAACTGTGGGGTTAGAATCTAACGTATATAATGATTTATTCACATTTTGCCAGGTTTTTTATTATTAATTGGGAATCTGATGTACTGATAGTTTCTCTCCTTGACTCCTTTTATTGTAAATTGAATATTTTTAACTTCATCAGAAGCCGCCATGTTATGCCAAATTTTTACGTTTATAGCCATACATTGGTAATATAAAATAGCCTAGAAATTCAGAAAGAAAAGATAGGCAATCAACCGGGAGGTTTAAGAAATGCTGCATCGATTTTGTTTCGTATAACATTTCTTGATGCTAGTAATTCATGAATCATTTAGCGTTCTAAGCAATAGTTTATTTTTCGCAAATTATTCCACATTTAAATCAACAACAACAATAATAATAATCTCTAAATATACCGTAGTTTCTGTCTTTTGTTTTATGTTTGAAATCTGTTTGATATTTTGTTGAATGTTAAAAATACTGATGTTTGAATTAATACAACGCAATAACATGTAAGGGATGAGACAGATTGAAAAAAAGTCTAATTTATACTGAACCATGGAATTGAAATATAACCTATAAGGAATGGGGCTGAAAAAAAAATTAAATTCTAATTATTTATCCTATCCACAATGTAATAAATTATGTCATTTCCTGCACAGGTTTGATAAAATACCAGTTAACATGATGCAATTTTTACTATTGTGCGAAAGTATGTCATAATAAACAATAATTACCGTTTGTTGTCTAATATAAATAATAATATTAACAAATATTTTTGTAAAAATCTCTAGCACACATGAAGTAATACAATTGAGGAAATTAAAAAGAAATTATACAAAAATTACCGTAATTCCCACATTCTCCACAAACACTGTTATATTTCTGGGAGCAAACATTTGATAAAAGTATGTCATGTGGATTAATATAGTTTTCTAGTCATCAACGGACAGATTTATTTAGTTGTAGGATATGTGCTGAAATCTAAAACGCTCTCGACTTGCACGATATATGTCTATCTTTGAAATAAATCTTACTAAGTATAACCATCAGAAATGTTTTGTTTTAATTATACGAAGAGGGACACGTGCCACAAAAGTACAAGCGTTGTTCGTAACAACTTATTACAAAAAATGCCTGTAATAAGTACTTAGTTACAATTGTTTCACAAAGATTTCGCTAACTTGTCAGTAACAAGTACTAGTCAGTAACAAGTGTAGTCTCTTTACACTTGTCAGTAAAAGGTATTTGCAGACAGTTGACTCCATGTCGTTTGATTCTGCATTCCGTAATGTCAAATTTTGTATTTCTAAAACATTCATTACACTTTTTGGGAGACAGCATAGAAAGTGATAGCTTGTTACGTATTATTAAAAATATTTCAAGGTTATCAATATTTACTTTCCAAACTGCAAAATAACAACTAAGTTAAAATGATGACAAAGTTTATTTATTTAAAGAATAACAAAATTAAAATAAATGGTAAAATAAATACGGTTCTTTTCTTATAATACGTTTTTATTACACGTCCCTCTTTTTCTTCCAGTTTTGCTGACGTCATTTTCAAGCGTTTCTTAAATTCGTTCACCGACACGAATGTAAAGTTCACTCTTTCCCTGAATGTTTTCCCACACTAATGAATATCTAATCTTCATCTTCTGAGGAAGAACTTGACGAACTCATATTAATAACATAACACTTATAACACAGTTTAACCTACGTTTATAGCTAGATAAGAAATTCTTGGATGGTAACAAATTTGTCAGCTACAATTGTAACTTAATGTTAGTGAGTTACAAGTAAACCACTTGTAGTTGTCAGAATTCACTTGTAATTACAAGTTTACAAGTGTACCTTTGTGAAACGCTAATAACTTAACACTTTTACAAATTTGTGAAAATTTACTTGTCACTTACAAACTTGTCACACGGGAGTTTGAATTGGTTTCTTTCATCCCGTTTCACACAATTTCACAAAGTTTTGATAAATGTTCATCAAATTGTGTAGATTTGCATATTGGACTACAAATATTCATATATATTAGATTATTTAAAATTATACGAATGTTATGCAAACAAAAACAGTGCTTTGAAAAGATATGGAAAAATGAAAACGTTTTCGTAAAAAATACCATGTGTGTGAGTCGAATACGAAACCGCTTGGATGTCTCTGCGACGGATCATTCGCCTGTGCGATGCGTCCTTGTTTCTAGCTGCTTCCGGCGCACGTCGTCTGGCTTTCTCTCCTTATAACTCTCTACATTATGTATGGGCCCATCTCCTGTGTATCGGCGTCGGGGTTCCGCACCACCTTTCATTAGATTAAGCGCGCAAGGGGGCTTGAAGTTTCTCGGGATCTACGGACACCCTTCTCTCGTCGCATTTCTCTTCCAGGAGTTCGTAACTAGACATTGCATTCTCGGGAAACATGTTTTTTTTTCTTTTATAGATAGTAAGAGTGTAGTGACAATTTTGGCAATGTGGAAACTCTCATCTTTGAGATATTAATATAAAATACGGAATTCTCGCTACCAACAAGGGTGGTCTGGGAGTCTTTCTTGTTTTAAGTTAAATTACAAAACGGTACGAAAACTGCAAATTTAAATACATAATTTAATTGTCGAATAATTTTCTATTATCAGTAAATTGTATTTGAATGAAATGCATGTATTATAAAGCTGCAGTTATCCGGCGTTGCCCGAAATTTGAAAAACTTCAAGCAATCATTTTTGGACATTCAAAATTTTAAAACAATCCACAAATAAAACAAAATAAAAATATATATATTAATTTGCTTTGTGAAACAAACACGAAACAAAAATTGGTGTTGATAATTGATATATTTACCCTACGGAAGGTTAAAGAATCTGTCAATAGCTCAGGATTTTTTAAATTTTGTCAATGTGTCCGGTGCCACCCGGGGTTCTGATATAATATCTGGGGTCAGCAACTTGCGGCCTGCGAAGCCAACACATACGACTCGCAGGAACTTATCAGTTGTGGTCATCATACACTAAAAAACTAACATTGGGAGAGTTTTAATGATTTTTTATATTATTTTTGTATTAGTTGTTACATTGTGCAATTACTACTCATTCAAAGACTGTTGAATTTGAAAGATCATCATTCAAACTATTTTTTGATTGAAAGCTTTTTGACTCTACTTAAATATTACGAAGAAAACAAACAAAATTTTTTCCTCGGTTTTCACTATTGTGTGATAATATGTAGGAAATCACAAACTATTTTAAAATCCAAGCAGAAGAAAAATACACTTTACACGGAAATACATTTTACAGAGTAGTTCATAGTTAAGACTTCTAAATTCTTTGGTTTTCATTTCACTTTCATTTATATACTTGAAAACTATGTTCTTCAAAACCTTTATACAATTGTACTTCTACGATTAGGTCACGTAGATTATACGTTCAGTGGATTGTCCTTCCGCCTCATGTAACACAATCGAACTCTGGCGGACATATTAGTAAGCTTCTTAGTCAATAGTATGGAAGTGAAGACTCACGTCTACTGATTAGCAGCCAATTTTAATTGTTCTTCTGTTCTGGTAATTCATAAATATTTACCATACTTTGCATTTTCATTGCAATGACTCTTAAGAAGTGTCCATATACGCACTCCCGCTGCACTACAATCCTACCTGAAGTCGTACTCATAAGCAATCATATTAAAAAGCAAACATAAAAATAAATGCGTAGACAACAGTTTAATTGATATCGTAGAATTTTTAAAAAGTTTTAAAAATTTCCAGATGTTTCTATCACAACATGATTTCAAAACTATTTCTTTTAAATCTCAGTAGTGAAGAACAAATCCATTAACGAAATTTTCTTACATAAGGAAATATTTTACTTCAAAATATTTTGCCAACATTACTCGAACAATGTTCTTTGTAAATAATTAATGTATATGAAAAACGTTAAAATGATTTAGGAAATAAAGGATAAAGTTAATGTTCATTTTAGTAGTACACAAATGGGAGCTACTCAGAATTTTTGAAAAAATGATAACCGAAGAATGAGGGGTAATTTACGCACCATGTTTTTCTTAATCTTAGAATAATTCATGATAGAAGAAATAGCAGATGTGAAATGGTAGAAACAAGAAAATGAAAACGACACTAAACGTCACAACGATTTTTCAGAACATTGAATCGCAATTATTTCCTTAGTTCAAGAAATATAAAATAGTTGTTGTATCAAATAATGTTTGTCCTTTAGAATGAATTACACTTTTTTTTCAATTCTTCAAGTGGCAGTTTTAGTGCATTATTCAATTTACAACAGGCGTGATAAAACCAATTTTAAATTTTCTTTCATCACCAACTCGCTCATTTTTCTCTATTAATATTCACCCAGACAATCTGGAGGTTATTGGATATATGTTCTGGAGTACGATGGGTTCTGGAGATTCTTTAGAGATAATTCTGTAGCCTCCAGAATAACCATTTTACAGGAGTTTTGTTGTATTATTTTATGTACCTAGTATCTTCATTATGAATATGTGATTAACAACCGTTGTATATTTTTTAGTTAAAGAAATTAAAATTGAAATTGAAATCGTTATTGAAATTAAATAAGAAATAAATGTTCGAGATATACAACTGTTGATATTTGTAAAAGATTGATAAATATAATAAATTACCTGAGAGTTATGTCGTTAGGGAATAAACAAATGATGGACGGAGAGACACAATATGAAGTTACTACGAAAAATCACACGTGTTTCAATTGTCTCCTGTACAAAGACCTGTCGATGGTGATATCAGCGAGCAGAAAATAGTATTGAGGGAACACAAGGACTAGCACAAGAAGCCTCAGGGCTTAAGAATATGGCCATATTTTGAAGAAGAAAACAAATGTATTGCGTTGAGTTAAAGTTATGAATGAGATTTCTACTTCAGTTTTGAATTTTTATTATATATGCCCTCGTGTGTAGCATAGGGATGCAAGAAGAAACCTCAAATATATTTTCATAGATAAAATCTATTTTTTATTTCCTCAGTTTATAGAACACAGTTGATGCGCACGTGGGGTGTCAGGAGTAGGCTGGGAATTTAAATTGTTGTTTGGTGTTCTTCCCATAATGCCATTTACTATCATGGTGCTTTTGTTGCAAAGGATTACGGTTCTATTTTAATAATTTATTATATACCTAACAGTGTTCATTTATTTCTTGTATCTTTAGGCAAATAACTTATTTTTTACAGGAAATATATTTTTAAACGAAGTATACTGAGGCCTAAGGGCATTAGCTTGGAAAGTAACAGTAAAAACCTGGTATAATTGCTGAAAAGGCATAGAAAATAAATGTAAATGACAGCAATCATTTGGCATGATAGTCCACTCAACTGCTGCGCATCAAGATAGGTTTCATCTCTGCCAATGCAAGTTGCTCGCTTCGTCGTCTCTATGGTATTATTCGCTATGTTTGCTGAGTAATATACTTTCTTTTCTCATCAAGACTCTTATGAATTTCAGAGATTCTACGTCCAAATAATAAAATGAAAAATAATACAACGCAAGTAGATGGCGAGCATGATCCAAATGTAGGTGAAGCCTCAGCGCCAAGGTGCGCTATGGAGAAGTCGTTCGCTGGTGTGGCAAAGCTATTTTCGCTCGAGTCGGTTGTATCCTTCCCCTGCACTCAGCCGTCCGAAACCCCAGCACTCAGCCTCGGAGTAAGGAAGGTGCTGTAGGGGAACCTTGGCGCATTTGTCAGAAGGTGTCTTTCACAGGGAGATCCATGCTTAAGAGCGAAGGGGATGGATATTCGCGTTCGCACTGAACATGTGGAGAGAAATGATTTATTCAGCAGTTGAAGGGCACGGTGGAGAACGTACAACTTGGATATTTGGAAAGTAATGAGGGAATTCGTTACGTTACGTTGCATGAACATTTGCCTTGCAATTCTGTAAAAAATTTCATTTATCCTAAGATCTACGTAATAAACATCAATATTTCTAAACCGACTTCGTTCAATCTTATTCTATATGAGAGAGATAAAACCAAAATGGTGTAACCCATGCAGTCGGAAATAGAAATTCGTGGAAACTCAAGTAGAAAATATTTATTATCTGATCTTAATGTACGTCGCATAGAGTACCGCATATATAATACACGATTCATTGATGGCTTCAGCAAGCACTTCCACGCGTCACGTAAAGATTTGTTTTCGTTTTATATATGTGTGTGTGTTACTTTCCTCCTACCAACCATTCTTACTCCCTAAGACAATGGTTCAAATATCCGACAGTACAAGCCAGCTGGATATTAATTTTGATATTGTCCCAATATTCACTTTTGGGCCATTAATTTGTAATAATATATATGTAATTTATTTGTGTATTTACGTGTCGTTATTAATCACGGAAGATGTTTATAATATATTAGTGTAGTTAATGACACGGGCGCACATGCGCAGACCCGGGATACTTGCGGCTAGGTAGTTTCGAGCAAGGCAAGTGCGAGATCTTATTGGATCCAGACGCTGAAGTAGACAGACCCAGGAGAAGATCTTTGCAACTTGGGTGAAGTATTGCCATAGAGACTGCCAATATTCACATTAAAATTGCTTTTATTACTTCTACGTGTTCCTACGAACTCTCCAAATATCTTCAATTTAAATAATTGTTTTATTTAAAGTGATTTGGATAAAATGAGTGGTGAGATAGCACGTGGCTGACCACGCCGCTTAAGCAAACGTACTTGTCTTATTTCTTATGTTTCTTCAGTTTAAGCAATTTATTTTTGTGAAAGTAATATTTTTCTGTGTTTTGTGTAAATTTTGAGAGAGTGTGTTGTATTCCCACACGTGATTCAAAACATCATGATATTGTATGAGGTAAAATATATAATCTAATATTCTGAACAAGTATATTAAGAATCAAGAATTATTTTAACAACTTTCGTTTTTATGTAAATATTAATCTGGTAAATGTTAATCCAAGCCAATACATTGCATCATTAGCCATTTTAATAATTTTCATGTGCATTCATGAGATAATGTAAAGCTGTAGAAATTTATGTGAAAAAAGCTTTACGAAATGTTATTACGAGCAACACGAAATATTAATGAACTTTTGGAACCTTTATACTAAGTTCCAATACCGAACTGTATTTAAGTGAGAAACAGCTGTGGAGTTCCAGGCGGAAGGTGTATCAAGGTCTCGGACATTTAAATTCTTCGAAGATGTGGTGTGAGAGCTTGATGGAATGGAGGAATTGTGAGTATAAAACTTTTACATCAAAAATACTTCAAGAGAGAAGCAAGTAGAGTGAATTCTTTGACTTTTTCTGTTGTAATTGTATGTATTTAACTTGATGTCAAATCATTTGTTACTGGCAAACTAGAGAATCCGTATAACGTTAAAGTTTTTTCACAGAACTCTATATTTAATTTTGAATCACATATATGATTGAAGTTCGTGTTTTCTGTAAAAGTAGTGTTCAATACACTTTTCGAATTCAAGTCAATTTGAATAAATTGTTATTTGTTGTGTTTAAATATTGGTATTTTTGTTCCAACATCGCTTATCTTATACTTTAAACCCGTAAGATATTCATTACTATATTTAGCATTATACTGCTCAAATTGCACAGTATTCTTTCCCCGACTTGCTATTCTATTCGGATTACATTAATTGTTGACCCAACTTATACATCGAGATTCGAACTTGGGACGCTCAGCTCGGCGCGCAGATGCACTACCAACTGCGTCATCCCGTTCGCCTCATAATTTCGTCTCTCATTTCATATTATCATAATTAATATGTAACCTCGCGGTGTTGTTCACCACAATTTAAGAGATTTCCGTATGCCAGCTGGATATTTTTTATATTGAACGTGATGGTCCAATTTTATCTTGTATGAGATTTTCATTACAACAACGAATGAAGTTTTCATTGAATTACTCTCACCACACGAGTACACAATATAAATGAAGATCATTATATATCATGGCCACCAACACCTTACTCCGACCTGAAAATGTCGGTTATTCAGTTGACAAATCTCTCCAAAGATAATAAACCGAAACGAGATTCTAATTCAAAGTTTTAAACATTATAAATGTTCAACCGTAGATTTAAAAAAAAGTACATACGTAATGACAAAAGATCATAATATAGCTTATGTTAAAATTCTATACGTTTCATAAATGGTATACCCCAAGATCGCATTCATTAGATATGGTCTAGAAATGTAACCTACAAAAATATATGCCTATTTTATGTATCTCATGTTTTATAAATTACAAGTGCATTTATTTATTTATTTGTACAGTAACTCTTACCCAATACCTAACATAGTCAATACCCGGGACTAACATTAGTTGTTAAATGTCTTTTTCTTGATCCACTAATCTTCATTATAATTTCACTAACACAAAACAACAGAAAATGCACACTAATCAGTTCAACTAACACTAATCAGTGAACTAATCAGTTCAACATACTTTAATCATTGTTGTCAAACGTCTTCTTGAATTTGTTACTTGTTTTAAAACTTGATTGTGGATGTTCGTTCCTACTATTATGGGATATGGTGTACTATTAGGGATTGTTTGTATGGGATTTTATCACCAATTTCCAATCGGTTTTACAACATTTCTTACCATGCCCATCCATGTTACTATTTCTTGGAATTTCTCATATTTCTCTGTGATTTCATTTTGTTTAATTTCCATTATTGTTTCATTCCAAATAGTCCGTAATGTTTCATCATTCTTATCAACTCTCCGCATTCTCGGGAGTAAATTTTGATATCAAAAAGAACATGGTCTCCGGTTTCTGAATCCTCGTTATTGCAATTTCAGACATCTTCTAGTACAGCGTTAATTTTCTTAAGGTACGCATTAAAATTTCCATGACCTCAGAGGAACTCCATAAGAATTTTATTCGATGCATACAGTTTCCTGTTTTTGAATGCAAAAGAAACATTTGGTATAAAATCATACAACTGCATACCAACCAAGTATTGTTGAACGGTTCGGTTGCAATACTTGACGGAAATGTTAGCTCTGAGTCAAATTCTCAACCGATAGAATCAGATACCAGTACTTCATGCCCTAGTCAAAACGAAGTTACAGCAGCCCTGAAATGTATAAAGAATGGGCAATCTCCAGGGAAGGCAATATATGCCCTGAAATACTCACAGCTGACATTGACACTACAACACGTATGTTGGATCTTAAGAAAGTGTGGATGCAGGAAAAAGTACCAGCTGATTGGAAGATTGGATTGGTAACTAAAATACGAAAAATCGTGACAAAACGCAATATAAAAATTGGAGAGGTATATCGCGGTTGTCAGTACCCAGGAAAGTGTTGTCGAGAATTATTTTAAACCGAATTGAAGGCTCATTGGAGATGAAGCTACGGAAGGAAAAAACAGGATTTAGGAAGAACCGTAGTTGCGTGGATCACACAAACACCCTACGTATAATTGTAGAACAGAGCATAGGATGGAACTCTACGCTATACCTTATGTTCATTTATTTTTAACAGGCATTTGATTCACTCGTTCATCAAAATATCTGGAGGGTATTAAACAGGTACGGAATGCTACTAATAATAGTAAATATCATACATGACATGTACAATGGATACACCTGCCAGGTAATCCAGAATGGAAAATTGTCATCTGGTAATCCAGAATGGAATTCATGTAACATCTGGTGTTCGTCAAGGATACATTTTATCACAATTTCTGTTCCTTTTGGTACTTGATGACGTAATGAGGAAGGAAGCAACGTCAAAACGTGGAATTAGATGGACTCTTATGGAGATGCTGGGGGATCTTGACTATGCCGACGATCTGTGTCTACTTACCTAACGTTTTAGTGATATGCATGAAAAAGTGGACTCTTTGTGCAAGGAAACCTCTGGCACAGGCCTCAAAGTGAATGTACGAAAGTACTTAGAATCAATGCAAGAACTAACCGACAAATGAAAATGACAAATGAACAAATAGAGTGTTGATAAGTTTGTATACCTTGATAGTGTAATATCAAAACCTGGAGGCTCTGATGAAGATGTTCTCAATAGAATACACAAAGCTAATTCAGCATTTATAAATCTGTATCCCATTTGGAGAAACCAGTGCATCTAAAAAAATGATCTTCAGAAATGTAGTTAAAGCCATCTTATTATATGGAACAGAGACTTGGAGACGGAATACCTTCACACAATCTAGGATGCAAACATTTGTTAATAGATGCTTGCGGAAAATTCATAATATATACTGGCCTGAAAAAATAAGCACTGTGGAAATTAGCTGAGGAAGAACCTATCGGGATACAAATTTAAAAAACGAAAATGGAGATGGATAGGTCATACTCTTAGAAAGCCTGCCGATGCAATTGAGAGACAAGCGCTGGACTAGAAACCACATGGTGTGCGAGGAAGAGGGCGATCGAGGGGTACTTGGAGAAGATCCGTCCTGGGGGAGATGGAGAAATGTGGTATGACAAGGAAAAAAGGCTAGAGTCGGTAACCGTACTAGATGGAAAGTTCTCCCAACCTGCACTATCAAAGGATCCCTTGAAATCAAGACAAATCGCCACAATATACTTTCCTTCTCTTCCACTTACTGTGCTCACAAATCGCTCTAAACATTCTGTCGTACCTCTTCCAGGCGTGAAACCGTACTGGTTCTTACTGAATGTTTATTTACATTGACCCTGTTCCAAAATTTGGTTACTTGCTTACAAGTGCAGTAATCAAATTCCAGAACTTTAATTGGGGAGACAAATTAATACAATTCAGTTTATAAATAATATGACCTTCACCACTTATATCTACCGACCCCTTCCGTGTAGTAATATTTAAAATCATAGCCATAGTTTGTATGAACACACGCAAATTGTCTGATGTGAGGAGCGCTGCTTGGAACTTAAGCCTCCTGCTCGCCTGCCCACCGTTTGCCACTTCTTTCATGCAACAACAGCGTGGGTTCGCGATCATCTCTCTCTCTGTTTCTTCGCCATAAGGCTCGCGCACGCGAAACACACGCGAGACATGCTCTGCAAGTCACGCGCCGCTTACGACTCGCTGGGGATTCCCCGACATGCGGAGAGGAAGAACCCACCGTGTGTTGGTTAGGCCGGCAGAGTCAAATTGCTTTTCAAAGTCAGGTTTCATCCCGTTAGTTAACCCTTTCAAGAAACATACTATACATGGAGACTTTTTGTAAGACTACTTGATAACTTATATAAAATAATTAGAAGTTCCTATTATTAATTAGAAGCCCCATCCTGGCCCGGGTTTTTCTCCGTTTTTCCTTCTGGTAAAGGCAGATTTATCATACAGGTTCTCTAGGCTTTGTCTAGGGGCGTGTTTATTGTAACAATAAATCGTGAATTTAGTGNAACTTTTTATCTTATCTAGGAATTTTTGCTGAAATTTTTGAATCCGCCTCTGCCTTAGGGCCCTTGATCGGAATTGATGGGATGGTCCCTTGCTTGCTTTCGGAGAGTAAATTAGTTTTTTTCCCTCCACGTGGTCATACGCAGTTTGTACTGTTTTTTGACAATAAATTTATAAATTCAAATTCACATAGTATATTATAGCATACGGTTCTTTCTTTGGAACTGGTACAGAGACCGTATGCAGTTACCCTTGCGTACTTCTACTGTAGTTCACAGATAATGTTCCATTTGTTACGTTTTACACATAACATCGCGAAGTAAATCATTACTCAGTGTTCCTCCACTTTATTTCTAAATAAATATTATTTATGTAAATACTGTGATACTAACAATTGATGGAATAATAACTTATATAATTTGTATATTCATTCTTGAAATCAATTTCTCATTTCGAAGAAAAGCATTTCGATAGTTCAACATGATGAACAATAGACCGTGCTATCCCCTTAATCTTTCACGATCCTGTTATTGTCATATATCAATAAATAGTATTCAGTTAAGGTCCTACATTAAAAAATATTTCTTTAAGCAATTATAATGCACGCTCTTGCATTACATACAGAATAATAAAGTTTGGACCCTTCAGCAAACATCTATCACTATATTCACTGACGCAAGTGACGAGCACTATCATAGCTTTCGTCAGTGCAAACAGTGACATATAGCTGCTGTCATGTAACCAATGACTATTCTTTTTTGTTGATATATTCTGATCTTGGAATCAAATCACGGGTCTTAAACTATTAAATATCGAACATTGCGATATGTATCGATAATCGAAATACGGATAAATGAATTTCCTGAAAGTGCAACACACCCGGGGCTGAGTGTTAGTGGCTAATTCTGACGAGTACGTCAAGAGATTCTTCGCGCATGCACAGAAATACAAAAGAGTTAACAAAAAAGAAAATTATGTCCTTAGTAAGGGTTCTAATGACCTTGTACGTGTTTGAAATTTCCTTCTACACTCCACTTCTCCCATGTCCACCAAATCACAAGACAAGGTCTCTTCTCGATTCAGGATGCATTACTAAAATTAATTAACACGTTATATACATATAATGAAATTTGTTTCCATGTTTTAAAAAAGATTTTGTCTCTCTATTAGTATGTTTCAACCACGGTTGTAGAGGTGTAGTAATTTCTTCGAATGAAATTACGACAAATTTTTACTGATGAGACAAATAACAGGTGACACGAAATAAAATGTATTAATTTCAAAAAAGAAAAGAAGACTAACAAACTTATCTGCGCAACCAGAGTACATTAAAGGAGAGTGTAGACACGGTCGCTAGACACATATTTTGCAGCAAACAAATTTGATGGACTGTGTTCATTGGTGTATAATAAATATATGATGAAATTATAATTAAATTCTTGTTTACTGTAAATCAAGTGATTTAAGGAAAAAAAGCTCTAAAAATACGATATTAGAATTTCCGTACGGCAATTCCTGTAAATTGGGTCGATTGCACGCAACTTGCCGTTATCTGACCGCATCTGTTATCTGACTTGCCGTTATATACCTTCCCATATACTAACTAAAACAGAAGAAAACATATCTTTGTCTCCACATCAAGTATATGGTTTGTCCCTACTCTCCCTTGACGTAGACTGGTAGCAACGAATACGTCACCGCGAACTTTCCCTTGTGTCACTAGTTCTAAGAACCTTCACAAAAGTCTTGGAGCGCTAGCTCGAGGGTGCGTGGGATGAGCACGGAGGTGGCAGGCAGAACAAGGGAGCCGTATAACCAAAACACGGCGCGAGGCGCGAAGACATGCTCGTCGCAATTGGAGGCTGTCGTTAAGCCATAAAGCGGTAACTGCTCGCCGCACGCTCGCCACCCAACGCTCGCCGGTTAGGTCTCGACGCGGAAAAATTATGCCGCCTCCGCTTTTATCTGAGCAAGGGGGATGAGAAAGCAGCACGTCCATTTCCATGCGCCACAACGGATCGATGCCAACAAGCATTGGGGAGAAGCAGACTGACCTACAGAGGTCTTCTCTATTCGCCAAAACCTTGCTAAAATGAAATCTGTTTCGTATTCATATCACTTAAACTTGTTCGAGTGAAATGAACACTAAGAACGAGTGTGTTACCATATCACTTAGGCTGGCGTCACACGAATAGTAAAAGTGTTGCAGTGTCGGACGACAGAACGATCGACACATTGAACGCGCATTTTTAAGAGGACACACGGATAACAGACCATCGTCCGTTTCTTTAAATGTACAGTACGACGCTTGTGCAGACTGAACCACGGTGCATGCGCAGAGGATATACCGCCAGCGTATGTCTTTCTCAGGGTGTCCCTTCAGTGTATATTTCGATAATGTTCTGATCACAAGCTCAGAAGGAAAAAAATTCTTAAAATACCGCAAATAATGTAATCCTTCATAATTAGTATTTAAATTTTTGTTCGCATTATAATAGTCGCTCCCCCAACAAAAAATCAACTCATCCATTATACATTTTAACTGTATAAACATTTTAAAAGTCATAACTATTCTGGAAGGTCCAGCCCACCGGAAATCCCAGCAACATTTAAAAAAGTCATGCTTGATAAAATATAATTTTAATTATTTCACATTTATACATGCAAGATACATTCAATTAAATTGACTAGTGAAACGAAAAAATCTAACATATGGCTATAATTACAAAAGTCTAATATACCATAAGAAATAGATTACACTACAATAAAAAGTACGTATTTTATAATATAAATTTTCGCCTATTAATTTTCTCTACAACTCTTCTGTATTTTCAAAATCCGGAATCAATGTCTCAGCAATCTCCAATCACGATGAATATATTCTTGTAGCTGGAAATAATCCACAAAGTGGACGGTTTTGAATTTCGTTTATCAGTATTTCGCTCTTTATATGAAATTTTCGTTGCATTAACTGAAAAATTTCAATTTGCGTAACACTCCAAGTTAAGAAAACTAACCACTCTAGAATGTAAACTATGTCTTTATTGACTTTATTTTTTCCTTTGCGACCCGGAGTGCAATACCTTTTTCCTAGAGCACCCGTCCACTATTAAGCATTTCACCGTAATCCGGTTGGGTAGGCGACTACAGGGTTGCCTAGTGAGCTAATATTCTGTGCAATTTTTCATTGCGAATCAATAATAGATTTTAAAATATTGCAACGTACTTAAATGTCAATATATGCTACAAATTCCAAAATAATTTAATTGATTATAAAACCTGTTGATTAGATTTTAATTATAAACATGTTTTAATTGTGAATTACGTTGTAGAAAATTTTTATAAAATATTAATCAAATAGTATAATAGAATGAATTCTGAAGTACATAAAAACAACTTCAAGGAAATGATCTCAAGATAAACTTTGTTGTGTTGAAATCGCTTAACGCGCCTCGCTCGCAACTCGGACGGTGCTCTTTAAAATTTTATTAAATATTTTGGCTATTGCATAGTACGAGCAACAACTTGGTAATATTTTCTAACATTAATTTCGGTTTAGTTGATTCGGGATTCAGACTAACAAGGTACACAGAAGAACGTGGTTTAACTGCATGCTTTCTTTTTTCAACTGTATATGGAAACTTAGAAGTCCACGTTTTAGAAATGAGTTTTGACAAGAGTGCGAGCTCTCTTTTTGCTTAGTTCAAAAGAACCTGGGTTATATGAATGAATGCATTAAGAAAGAAAGCATGATATCCTTCCTGTTGACCTTATGTTTGCCGAGCAAATTTTTATAAAAGCGGAATAAATTGTGAATGAGGCACAGTATGATGTTAAAGAATGTTTACATAAAGTTTTCCTTGTTAGCCCCATGCTTTCTAAAATGTATGAAATTTACCTCATATATGTCCTCCGTTCCCGGAAGTCACCAGTATGGGACAGTTGCTGGACTTCGGATGACCACCCGGGATGCTGGTCTGCCGACTATACGTAACACGATATGTAACAATAATAACAGGTAGAAGAACCGATTATACAAGGACCTACAGTAAATAGGCTACCATCTACTTACAAGTCCATAGGCAGACTTCGACTCTCGTTATGCTGAATTTTGTGACATGGGTAAATGTAAACACTTTTCTTCAAATGTATAATAAACTTAATTGACTACAAATTTTGTTATATTACAGAATATACAAAAAAGGTGTGTATGTGTGTATAGTCCGCCAAAACTTCGAAATACCAGGATCAATTTCAAGCAAACGTGGTAGACATAACAGATTATAAGATAAAGAACAATATGGGTATAAGACACCACTAGCGCTCATACGGGAGGAGTGGGAAGGGAGTGACGCGGAAAAAATGATCGAAACCGGCCGATATTAATATTGAATACATGATTTTGAGGGCCACAGGGAGGATAAGTGTTACACCCACTGTAGTTTAAGTCTACATCTTATTACCCCGTAGATAGAGGGTGGTAAGAAAAAATAATGAAAAACCTCTTTGGTGGGACGAGAGTGACGAATACAAATCTACCGATATGAGGCACAAATTCATGGGATTTATAATCCGTGGAATATTAGTATCAATTTTATAATTTTCTAAGACCTTATTTTTGAATGTGACACGAAGTCTTTGAAGTACATGTTCAAATATTTTGTTACTTTTGTTTTTCTTTACATTCCTGTGTATAAGTTCTTTGCCATCACTGAGTTCGCGTTTAACGTCCAGCCCAACACCATTACGCATATGAGTAGCGCTCACACGTTTGTGTAATGCATTTGTGCAACTGATGATGATACCAAAAGGTATCGGAACTTTGAGTGAAATAGTGTTTTTAATTTTTGTGTTCTAAATGTTAGAAATGACAATGGACTGGTGCACACGTACTACCGCGATGGTTTGTCGGTAAAATATAGGTAGCTTCGTCGCCTCTTGCACCAAAGTATGTAATCTATAACGAATTCATTTTTAAAGAATTGGACTTCAACGCGCACGACTGTTTTGCATTTTAAAGAAATATTTTAAAAAATACGAATTTTAATTTATTTGCTGGTTCCGAATTTTTTTCCGATGTATTGTAACTTTATTTAAAGTGTATTTCATAGTCGGTGATCGAGTGAGGAATTATTGTGTGCGAATCGATATTTTTCAGAACGAAAGACCACACTGGCACAGCATCACATGAGTGACATCCCCATGTTTTGCTTTCTTATCTAACATTGATAAACGATGTCACGCTATGTAGTCAATATGAATATATTTCATTATAATTCAATTATTACAGCGATCTACGCTTAAGGCGAAGTACGGAATCGTCGTTTTAACCAACCACACTAGTGCGTAGTAGTCTTTGGTAATAACGAATATAATATATTTTCCGAAGAAAATTTGATTATTCAAATGTTCAGTAACATAAAATACTTCAGTCAATTAAATTGTTTGGAGAGAACGGCAAATGAGATAATTTTTTTAAATGTCTTATAGATCGTTTGTTGTTCAGTAAAATTGATACCTATCGCTATTGATTGGGTTAATAGTACTTCTGTTCTTAATATATAATGATTCAGAGGAGAATTTTACTACTTGATATACTGACACATTATTATACAGAGAGATGGACAATGCAAGACAAATATGAAAGCAGAATAACAGCACGTGAAATTCAATTCATAAGGAGACTTTTTGGGTACAAAATTCGAAACTCGAAAATTAGAGAAGCTAGCCACAAAAACCTATTATGAGAGAGGTGGAAGAGAAGGAATTGAGATGGTTTGGAACTGTTGTGTAAGGAACATCTTGAAAGAGGATAGCAGGGACAAGAGAGGAAGAGTCTGAGAGAGGTGAAAGTATTGGTGGCAAACAAGAAAAAGTTTAAAATGTGGCTGAAAGGACCCGACGCTTGATGGCACGAATGGTGAGAAGAAGAATAAAAGGAGGAGGAGGAGGAGAAGAAGCAACACTGAATAATAAGTCCGGGGCCATAGACTGCTGCGTGAGCATGACAACTTTACGAAGGAAAGTGTTGAGAGTTTTACGAGAAAAAATTTTCTAGTAGAATGATATATTTTTTATTTAGAAAAGAAGATTTTTTATATTTGTACAATATTGTGATAATAAATTCTTCAGTATTGCTCAGATGAAAGAAATATATAAGATTTGTTTGATACAGTTCTAGGATATTCGGGTCAATTCAACTTGTGTCCCAAAACGGATCTTGGATTACATCATCAATTACCATGGACCAAAAATAAAAGCTCGTTGTGTACAAGATGTGATATAAGATCGTAGCCACAAACAACAGCCTCGCTGTAGATTTATAGTGCCGCCAAAAATGTCGTCTGGTATACACAGACCCTTACAATACGGAGTCGTTATATGGACAATAGGAATGATATTTTGTTAAATTATACAGCTCTTTCATTTATGATCTTATTTCTAAGAGTTTTCATTTCTTGTAAGACACACTTTCTAAAATATGAACTTAACTTGGACCGAGTACTTATTAGTGACATTTTGCTTGTTGTTAATGTGAATGCGGTAAGTGATAAATCACGACTTAACTTGTCAGGAGAAACCGCACTTCAATATCTCTATCCATATTGAGAGTACCCGTTCTTGTTAAACCACTCTTTGCAACTCAATTAAATGCGTTTGAAATTCAAAAATATTTCTTCTTTTTTTATCATGTGGTGAGATAGAGGCCAAAAATCACATGAATTGGTTGAAGTTAAAGGGAAGGACACATGTCTGGTTACCGAGATCGTGAGGTACAGAATCTACAAATACATTGATATTTAATACGTCAGAACTCCAGTTCAAAACCTTATGCAGTTCAGCCAAGCAGAGTATTGAACCTACGTTTTCCACGTCGGCAATACATTGAAAGCAAAGAATTTTCACGAGAAAATTGTTAATTGCAGTTTATAATCGTTACATTTTAATTATTTACTGTTTCTTTCTTATTATGGTTTTCCACTCGTGAATAATTTATAGGTATATTTATCCTTTTCACCAAAATTTAACTTGGTGATCCATCATTATCGATCAAATTAGAATTGAAGGAACCAAAATGATGAGAGACCATTCTTCCATCTTGAAATTGTTTTCGTATCTCATTGTCTGTAATTTTTCATCATTTCGCATCTCAAATGAGAATTAAAGACTCATGTGAGTTGCTCTGAAGACTTCGTAAGTTCTTTAATAATACGCTACGAGGGTATGTTAGCTTCGATGCATGTCAAACGAGTGTTGTTCATATTCTGTGCCATTCATTCTTCAGTGGTGCTGCGATGAAGAATATCGGAAGCCTAAATAACATGAACCTGAAGGTATTTCGTGTAACATGTTAAGGCTTCGTTGTAAATAATTCATTCTACACCGTGATGCTGCTGCTTTACTATACTTTGCTGTTGTAAAATACTAGAACAACAGATAACCCTATTTTAGGGCAATAAAATTCGTAGTTGTGTCACAAATATAAAGCATAAATCTCATGGAGAAAAGGATTTTTAGAATGAAAATTATAAATAGAACGATATAAATTCTAAATCAATCTGGATAAATACATTAAATGAAAGTGTCAGAAATACCTATTATTATTATTATTATATTAATAACTGACATATTTGCTCCTTCATAAGCTGAGTATCAAGACGTTTTTAAGTGCTGAAACTTTGTCTTTGTGTAAGCATTCATTGAGAATTTTTTAAATGTCAAACAAGATTGTGCATAGAGTCAAAACCTGAAACAATTTTTATGAAGATAGTTCTGCACTTCATTTAGAAAACTTGAGATAGAAACTCACATGGACAAAGATATTCTAAATAACAATTTATGTTATGTTAGAAAACTTGGATTCTAATATCAAATATATATTGGTAAATCTTGTTCCATACTTCCATGGTATCACTGTTTTATAGGATTATATGTCGCTGAATATATTATCTAGATGATTTTTCCCGTTGAGGAACATATTTGTAATCAATATTAATAAAAGTAAAATACCACTGACTAATCACGAAAACTCAGAAACTTGTTCACTTAATCACGAAAATCACAAATATTTCAAATGCGAAAAGACAAAATTTTGAAAAATTTGAAAAAGGCTGTCGAGTTAATTTTGAAATATGAAACTGATTGCAAACCACCACAAATCGTATTACCTATATAAAACTGGTCGAGTATTTAAACCCTTGGGTGGATTTTTTATTTACTTCAGTAAACAGGATTTGTTAACGATATTCAGTACTAGTCCATTTTATATTTGTTGATGAGCTGTTTAAAATGGAAGAAAGACAACTCTGTAAAACAATTTCTTGTCCCGAAAATTTTCGTAAAAATAACATAAAGAGACATATTAGTGTCGAAACGATAGTTTACGTTTCTTTGTGATGAACAATCTTACTCCCGATGCCGCTATGTAATCGTGCAAACCATATGAGGAGCACGATGCCCGTAGAGATGGGGATAGGAAGAGCGTGACAAAAAATTATCGAAAATGACCTATATTATTGTGGAATCTATTATGTTTGAGGTTTTCTGAGATGAATGAACTCCCGATGCCGTTGAGTCTGAGTTCAGACGGTATGAGGAGAACACTCATGGAATGAATCTAAAAATAACGTTAAACGACCGATTGGAGTATTGATAAAAACGAAAAACCATTTATTGACTAATCTGGAAATCTCAGGAGCCTTCGAATATGAGAAGCCCTGATCTTCCTGTATCTCAATGTACTTTCTAGTTCTTGAAGGGGTTTCATTCGATTCTTCTCGCGATACAGATGCGCAACTGACTCGTTAATCGTTAGCGCAAGAAAGTTTTCGCTGTCATTTGTATCTGTTATTTTGCTAATAACATCCACTGTCGTTCACTTCTGTCCATTTTGATTCTCTGGTTTTAATCACATTCGTTGATCCAGTTATGGAGTTCGTTCGGTGTTTACGTGAGTGGTATCACCTAGGTATACTGGCAAGTATCTTTCTTTTTCTTTTTTTCTTGCTTTTTTCCCGTCCCGCTACAATTCGGTAATTACCGGGGTTACAGACCTCTCTATTATATCATCTTTTAGACTACTCTGTCACTCTCAATTTTATAATATATTTCTCTTTTGTTGGATCATTGACTCCGTGACATTTCATGCTTATTCTCATTGGACCTTATTTTATGTATGTGCTATTCTTTTTCTCTTCCCGCTATTGTGCAACCGCCCTTTTGTACGCACACTCCTTGCATTTTCTCACAAAATTTGTTGTTCATGTTCATTATTGCCCTTATTGCCACTATATTCCACTTTTCCATCTCAAACTATCCGTGTCGTAATCTATGTTTAATTCTCTTCACTTTTCGCGGAAAAGAAGATGCCTTATTTCTGTTATCTTTTCAAAATATGTGTGCGTTACATTATGTGCCTGAAGTGTTGCAATTAACCGTGTGAAATCTTTCCAGACATATACTCCAAGTCTCTTTAGCTCCATGTACCCTTCCAATCTTTCTGGAGTACAGAATGCGCAGTTGAACAATAAGTGTTGCACATCCGCATCTTCTTGGCCACAGTAACATGTTGATCCATCCTCAATCCCATACGATGCCAATACTTATTATAATCTCCCTGGCCTTTCATCAGTTCTATAAAGGACTTTCCTGGAGTGAACCATTTCTTGTTCTTCCCCTTGAACATAACCTCTGGTAAGAAACGATACAAATCTCTTTTTTCTGTGGCTCGTTCACACCGTATTTGCCAGGTTTGCCACATTATTTCACTTATTCTTCTTCGCCACCACTTGTCTGTCTGCGTTATTGTCTCCCCATTTATAGTTACCTTCTTGTCTCGACGCACATGGTAGCGTAACATATGCTCATCGATTTGTAAATCAAGTAGTAAGTGGCCAAGTTGCACAAGTATTGACTTCGTTGCTAAACTCCTGTAGCCACCATACTAATTGATTAGGATGAGTCGTTGAATACTTGAGAGTGTCCTTGCAAAACATGTCTTCTTTGCCCTATTACCCCAAAGGACACTGCCATATGTTAGCATAGGTTGCAATGCCCCCATATATATCTGGTTTAGCTGATGTTCTGGGATATTCTGTTTGCTCATACCTACACCCATTAGGTCATATATTAGCTTTGTTATTTTTGAACGCAGATAATTTACATGGTTAGTGTATGTTAGTCTATTGTCAATGATCACCCCCAAGCATTTTATTTCATCTTCAATTTTCAGTCTCCAGTCTCCTACGCGCGCTATCAGATTTCGTTTTGTTGCTGTTTTTCGTAGCCCCAACAGCATTTCAACAGTTTTGTCCCGTGGTATTTGTCCCATGGTACCTCTGTACTATATTATAACAATTTTTTCAACGTTTCCTCACTCTTGTTCTAAAGTATTTTCCCCTACATTTCCCATTTGCGTGTACTACCAAATCATCGGCATATGCTGTATATGGTATGTTTTCCTGGTCTAATCTTTCAAGTACCACCACATTCATCAATACGTTCCACAAGAGCGGCTATAAATTACTTCTTTTGTGGACAGCCTTTCAATAATTCTCAATACAGCGTTTCATGTCCTATTTTGAACATGACATACCTATCACTGAGGTACCCACAGAGCAAATCCATTCCTTTTTTCCTTCACGTCTTTCTTACGGGGTCCTTTCAGAACTAAATCCCAATTTACGGAGTCAAAAACTCCTTTGCAATCGACGAATATGAGCAACTGATATCTATCCCTTGTCATGTCAATATTTCGCCGTAGGTGTTTTAGTGCATCTTCTGTTCCCCTGCCTTTAATAAAACCGAACTGGTACTTACTCAATTTGTTACCTACTATTCGTAGTACTTCCCGTGCAAGTATTTTATCTAATAATTTCCCGATCACCGGTAAAAATTGTAATGATGGTAGTTGTTGGTCCCTATTCCCTGGTTTGAAAAATAAACGCAGGTCCCCCACTTTCCATGGTCTTGGAATATACCCATATTGCTTACATTGATTGAAGATTGTAGTTAATTCCTTGATATATCTCTCACATAGATACCGAACCATATTTGGTGTTTCTTTATAAAATCCTGGACTTTTCCAGTCTTTAGTAATTTTACAACGTAACGTACTTTTGTTGCCAGTATTCTTTCATCCGCACTTAAAATTTTCAAGGTATATTCTCTATGACAAAGATATTGTTGCTCGTGGCAATGGAGGATCCCATCCACTAATTTTGTCCCTGTCGACATCCAATCTGCTGAAATGTTCCATCTCCCTTCATACTTTTCCATATTTCTTTCTTTTTCAGTTTTTCCCGTCCTATCGAGTAAGGTATCCCCCATATGTTTTTACTCACACTATCAGCTACAAATCTGCCCAGCATTTTCGTTTTGTCTGTCGTATTATTTTACTATATGCTTTGAATTGGTCTAAATAACTGGTGTGTGCCACTTTCCTTTCATATGTGCCCTTCTCCTTCGGTTGATAATATATTCGAGTTTTCCATACTTCCTTTTTAGCTCGCGTTAATTCCGGTGTCCGCCATACCTGTCCTGGTCGATACCCATCCGCGTCCACAGGACAGAATTGTGCCACTGTCTCAAGTGTATCATTTTGTAAAGCACATATACGATCATCTACGTTGTCAATGGTTTTTCCTGTCACATAAGGACCTTCATTAGCTGCAGATCGCATGCATCTCTGCCAGTCAACCATCCTGTAATTGATGCCTGCTGGCTTTTGGTGTTGCTCCGCCTCTATTTTTTCTATAGTGAACCGTATCGTCAAATGGTCACTGGTTATCTCCGGTCTAACATACCAACCCGTAGCTGTTGTAGTCCGTGTTTGTCCTTGCAGTGTCAAGTCAATTATTGGCTTTCCATTATCTGTCTGAAAAGTTATTTCTCCGTCTGTATTTATAATACATAGTTCAAACGCAAGTACCATTGGAACCAGTTTATTTCCTCTTTTGTTCGTCAAAGTGTAACTTCATAATGTAGACCAAACATTCATGTAGCCACAAACATATAAATCTTTATTTCTGTGTTTTGTAATGATCTTTTGGACTGTATTGAGTATCGTGTTGGTCTTGCCCTGATACTTGACGTAGACATTTATTATCATGACAGTCATGTCCTTCTTTGTAATTGTTATCGCTTGAATGTATTTTTTGGTATATTCCGTTTGCTCCAAAACTGTGATCTTCGTATTTGCAATTAAGATCGCCGACTTGCCTCCTACGCAATATATTACCCGCTGGTATTTCGGTGTATGTATAATTCGTCCGTATCGTGTATATGGCTTTGGAGCATGCATACATCAATATTATTTCTTGTGATATATGTACTAAGTTCCGCCATTCCAATATATCCTCTATGTAATTTTTTTTTGCGGGATGTTAAATACCATTTTCTATCGATCTTAACATTATACCTCTTACTCGTTGGTATTCTTTGTAGCTCTTGCTCTTGTGAGAATGTCGTGCATCCCAATCTTTCTGCACGCAATTAGCACATATCTCATCTTCTCTCCGGGCGCACTGGTTAAAGCTATTTCCGCTGTCCCAACAGTGTCAGCACGAGTCACGCTCTTCCCGATAGTGCTTCGCCATGTGGCCGAAACGTAAGCATTTATAACACTATAATGGCTTTATGTAGTCTGCTACCTTGTACGACATATATTCGCACCCTTTTCTCCACCATCATTTTTTCGTAAAGTTGCAGGTCCACCTCAAGCACCCAGTGTTTCAATTCGCTGTCCTATCTTGCGTATTACCTTAATATTTCTTTCGGATGATATATCCATTGTATCCTTTAACTCCTCCAAAAAGTCCGTCTCTTCCATGTTTTCGACATTATACATGACTCCCTTCGTCAGGCATCTGCAATAATGTTTTTCCAACCCGTGTCACTCTGACAGTCTCCACCGTCCTATTTTTTGTTTCATGTAATCTGTCTCGAAGAATCTTTTCTACGTCTATTTGTCTATCCTGTTCCTTCTTTCCCACCAGTATGACATGTCCACTAGTAGACCTCCGCTGCAATACTGTGCTATACGTTTCTTCGTGTTGTCCTTGCACGTCGTTCCCTGCAGAATACTACTAAGTGTTTTGTTTTTCTAGTTGTTGTTGCACATTTCTTTCTATCAGCCCTACCACTCCCTCCGCCTCAGGCATACTTTCTACAAGGATATATTTCACTGTCTCAAATCCGCCAGTCACATTGTCCACAAGTTCAGTATGGTGTCTGTTCGTGCGCGTCGTCAGCATATTGAAGCGATCATCCAAAGCATGCATCACGTTCTCTTCCATCTTCTGAAGTAGTGTACTGTTGGACAGTTTTTCGATTGATGCGACAGGTCGCTTGCCCGAGTCTCGTTGTATTGCCGTCTCCTGTCGCACAATCCCAAGTCCCCCTGCTCGCTGACAACACTCCAAATTTCTCCCCTACATCTAACAAGTAGTCTGGCATCAAGTATCTTTTCATTCCTCTCTAATTTTGCCCGCAACACCACATTCTCTCGTGTTGTCACCTGATACCCTCCCCTTATTGCTGCCACTCCTTCTCTTATAGTGTTCTGCGTCTTCTCAGACATCCCTGTGAATTTTCTGTCCTTAAATATACGCAAAAGGTCATCGTACACAGGACGTAGAGACGCAGTACCACGACCCCCTGCTTTTTTGGTCCCGCGTGTCGGTTTCGCAACGATATCAGTGTCATATTTTGTGGTTTCCTATGGTTCACCATCACTACTAGGTGCTGTTGGCGTTGATCCGTCATTATGGTTGTCCCTTATATACTTTGCGAGAGTGTTTCTGTTTTTAGTACTCGTGGCGGTACTCGGGGACGAATACTGGGCCCCGAGCTGAGTCTGGCATTACTTCCACTTACTTTTTAAGGCTCCTTCCTTTCTCTTTCCTGACCTTCCTTGGTCACCTCTTGTTCTTATCGATCCCGACGCTATTAAAGCTAGGGTATCTTTCATTTTCCTCATTTTTTCATCCCTCTCATTTTTTGTCCTACCCCTCATTTTTTTGTCCCCTCTTATTCTTTGTCCCCCCTCATGTGATGTCCTCAATGCATTGATATTTGGTTGTGAGATATGTTTTGTTATGTTGTAAATCAGGAGGGTTTTTAGTGGGTATGGTTGAGTCATTCGGCGAGTCCCACACGCGGGGAGAGTCATGTAGGCTCTCCCTAGTGCGTAACTGCATTTTTCCTACCTGTACAAGTTTTTAGGGCTCCAATGACCTTTGATGTCGACATGAACCGTACAGCCCCACAAAAAACTAACCAGAATCCTGTAATCTGGTCATTTCTGGTTGTATGTCCTTGTTGCACCGAAATCTCAGGATGTGTCCTTCCTAATTGTTTATAGTCAATGCATCAGTGTCCTGCACTTCTCTTCTGTTTGCATCACTGATGCCTGTGAAAGTATGTTGGAGTAGAATCTGTCGGAATCTTGTGGAACCCAATGTTATACGCACCCTGTTACGACGCTGCCACATCCAGCCTAGTACACCGTATTATTTTCCGAAAACCACAGTTGAATATCTTATGCCGTTCCAATTGCAGGACCGGAAATGCGGAAAAAGACGTTTCTCTGTGCACCAGTTTAGCCTCGTATGGTCCTTCCAGGACGTAAAAATTGGCATACGTGGTGTAAACACCCTCTCTACGAAATAAATAATGTATATAATCTCTTTGATGATGTTTGCAGTGTGCCGTGACTTGTTTTGATCGCAGATTTGTTGACAATTTATTTTCTAATTTCTAGTAAAATGCACTTTATTAACTGCATCACAAATTATTATGCTTCTACCACACACTGGTATGCAACGTATTCGCTTATCAGACACTTACCTCTCCGTCTGTTAGTTATGTATTAGGCAGTTTATTCTGCGTTCACTTTCGCTTTCTCTATATGAACGAATGTCATAGCCGGTTTATGTTGAATCATACCTGAAATGTAATCTAGGTCACAGATAACAGCGCACGAACTGTCACCCACAGTAAATGATGTACCAGGAGAGCACAAATGATATTATAGGTCGCAGAACAATGGCGCAATTCGCCATGCTATGAGCAGAGCTTTTATCCGCTGTATGTACGGTCCAGATGGACAGATCTCGCCCCACTTTAAAACTTTAAAACAAGATTTTGGAAAAATACTCTCTAATTTGTCATCTGCGACAAATAACTAACACATCTACAAAATTTGTTTAAATCTCTTGTTTTGATGGGCGTTGATTGCCAATCAATCAGGACATTATCTTTTGTAAGTATAGATTCACAGCGATTTAAATGCTAAAAAAATAATATAAATTGGTTAATAGAGGAATAGAGGATATAAATATTGTTTTTGATACGATTGTCAAACTACAATTTAATTTAAGTATTACACAACTGTTGAATTACTTATATGTGTCAAATTTTCTTATCACCGACTTATGAGAGAACATCACGAAATGAAGTACATAAATCAAGGAACTAGGTAATCCTACGGATTGACATGTGCTTGAATTATATTTGTTATTTACTTTATTACATCAAAATTATTTTGACCAAAATACATCAATTTCTTCAGAAATTTATGTGGAATCCCCCGGTACAATTATATTTTCTCTCTTTGTATTATTATATAATTCTTAAAAAAGCTCTTAAGGTCATAGTATTTGAATGGTTTGCCTTATTATTCATTCCCTAAGAGGTTAATTACGTCTTTCCAAAAACAATTTCAAACAGTGAATAGCCAGTACAGAAATTCAAGAGTATTGTTTAGAATTTGACAATAAAAGGAAAGAATAAGAAATAAATCTACATGATAAAATGCGGTTTATCAAATAATGTGTAAAACGTGCAATTCCTGTTATGTATGAAAAACAAAAAGATTGCTGAATAACAAAAATCTAAATATTGATCAAATTTTGCAACTTGCTTGAATATTTAGTACTCTTACTTTTAGGCTGTCTTAAACTTTTAGAACCTCCAGTTTTCAGCGCATTTTAGCCGAAACAATTTTTTTTCATTATATAACAATGATGGTTTTTGTTTAAAATTTGTTTTATTTTTAAAATAATTTGCTTTAATCCCCTTTTTGTGCTCTTACACTGTCGTCTGATGAGCGAATTTTGTAGTCTCGGTTCCCCAGTGAATTTTCATGTTAGTTTCTGCAACCATATGATAGTAGTTTCGAGTGTTTGATGTATTTATATGAAGAATTTACGTGTTCTCTATTTCCTGTACAAAAATGTTATGACTTCGATGTCGGTGAGCCGGCAAACGCCAATAAAAAATATGTTTATATTTTCCGCAGTACAATTTTTTTTGCGATCTCCATTTGGGAATCACGGTAGATGGCATGTTCTTAGCTTGCTTCTTTTCTTGCTTTCAGTTTTCGCTGAAATTTTGATATTTGGTTCTGTGTTATGGCGTTCAAGTCTCGACAGTTTTTGAATTTATTGGAAGTTCAAGATATTGTGAATGCCCCACGCTTTCTAGATGGAGATGATTCGGGTCTGTAGAATATTGATATAGTTGAATTGTCTCCAGATAGAGTTGATGCACTCATTGATGTTGAAGATTTTGATGAGGATGTTTAAGAAGATTCACAACCGTCACGTATTCCTGGTTTTGTGGAAGTTCATCGTCATGTACCATCTGTAATCAACAAAAACTGTGTAGAAGAGACGAAGAAAAAGAAAAAGATTCGGACTGGTAAAAAGTCAAACCAAATTTTTCAGTTGTAAGTCGTTCAGTTGATTGGTCAGACAGGAAAAAAATTCTCCAGTTTACACAAGAATCCGTATTTTTGTTCAAACACGCGGTGAAGAATTACTATTGATTTAACATTTTAACTTTATTATGTTCGTATCTCTAAGTAGCGTGCTACATGTAATAAGTCTGAAAATAGCAATTAGTATTGAGTTCGTCTTTTTCTTCCTTCATTCTACGCGAAGTGAACCGGGTTAAATTTAATTTTCTCAAAGTTTGTGTTTATGCCATTTGCAATAAATTCTGGAAATCTTTCTGATTGTAAGCGATGCTTTTCGAACTCAGTTCAGTAGGGGGAGAAGAAGTTCCATAGGATTCGCAGTCCCTCAGTAGAGGGTGGGGGAGTCCTGATTGTTTGGAGACCAGTTAAATCGCTTTTTGGTGTTGCTGGGGCGCCCACTCAAATGCATACATGAAAATAAAAACAAATTGATTTCCATTCGGTTGAAGAATTATTAAGGTCAACATTAAATTATTATTTTCGATATCGTAGGGTAATGGGAAGAAAAGTGAAATTATGTTCTTAAAACAAAATTAAAACGTTTATTTATAACAAAATATAAATAACTTCATTATGTACACTACAATATAAATATTTAAATATTTACATACTTATGCAACGTTACCACTATATTTACACAATTCCAACAATCATAAACGTTTCGATCAAGGGTTTTTTTCACAAAATACTCCAAAACATGAGAGTCAGTATTGTGTTCGGCAAAGATAGAAAAACTGTTTTTCATATTTCCCATTCAGGTAGTATTCTCAGAAACTTCCGTGCTCCCGTATGCATTACGATAAATTATCTGATATCGTATACATTAATACTTTTCTTACATTACTGTACAACGACTATTTTGCTCGCATAAAAAAGATGAATGAAACGAAATCTGAATCACACCCCTGCGACATCTCGTTATTGAGATAGCAGCTCATCAACTTACATATTTTAATTTTTTTAATAAAGAGGGACGAATAAGGCAGGATGCTCATAAACTTTGGTGAACTTGTATCTCTGTAACGGAATGTTATAAAATTGTCTCAAGTCGAGCTCATCCTCGCGGTCAAGGGATTCAGGCACTTACGATCGCATTCATTTGACTAGGATCGATCACGTCTCCGGGTTTTTCCTGCTGATCTTTTCCTTATCGCTGAGCAAGACATTCGTCGCGAAGGCGGAAAGTGGAAAGGAGGGCTGTTTTTTTAACAGTGTGTTCTGAGTTTGTGTTGAGAATCTTGGAACAATACTTCCATTTTCAGAAGTGGAAAAGTAAAAAAGATACGAGAACTTACACTCTTTTCGAGAAAGACGCATTATAAACGTAAATTCTCTCATCGAGTAGACAGATTGAATTGAACCCTTCATTAATTCAACGACGGTCAATACCTTTATCACTGAAAGATCGTGGGCTTAATGTTTATATTTAATAAGAAGATATGATCATCTGCGGCGATGGAGTCATTAAATATTAACGATGAAATTGCTTTAATGTACGTCTTTTCTATTTAAAAGCTATGACAAATCTGGCTATGTGACCACAACTAGAATTTTAAGAACTCTTTAAGGGGAAATATTATAAAAATAATATTTTTTAACATAAATAATAATTATTGAAATGAGGAACTTCAAATTTTCTACCGAATTATAAGAAAAGTCCACAGTGATATACTTGTCATTTCACAAATAAACGATTTTTTTAATAGTATTTTATAATTTGATTGAGAATGATCAAGTATTTTAAGTTGTCCTAAACAATATTCAATTAGTTATTCACTTATTTATAGAATGTAATGAGTATTTGAAGAGGCTTAACCCTGCACAGCGCGCGTGGGCGGTGTTTAGACCCACTGAACGTTTTTGCTCTAAAAAACTGAACGCATTGAAATTAAGCCACAAGGATGTGCGTTTTCTTCAGTTACACATCCGTCCACCAGTTGATATAGTATTACAGTATTTCCATTACTTTTTGTCGTCTGCGATTTAGTTGCCAAGAGAACGTGCTGCTAGAGCGGTCCTAACAACGCCGTGCGCCTACTTAGAACAATCAATTCTAGTAAGTCGAATAAACGGAAGAATTTGTTTTATTCCGCTATATCGCTATCAGTTCAAAATTTAATTTCTTTTACTTGTTATAATACGTTCTTTAATTCATTGTCCATATTTCTCTAATGAGTCATTGTTTTCTGTACAGGTCTCATTCATTGAATAATTATGATGAAATTCTTAAGCGCTTTTCAGGTAATTGGAGTTCGACAATGACTCTGACGGCCTTGATTCAGATGACAATATAAATTACGACTCGATTGGAATAGAACTATATGACCAATATAGTGGTTCTGGTCAATCAGAAATAATTTTTTGTCTAATTTTGTATTATCTGTATAAAACCCGAAAATAAATAAAATTATTTTTACTGATTATTTTAATATCAATTTCGAATTTAAAAAATATTTGCCCACTTATTTTAAAATGAAAACAAGATTGAAAAAAATTAATTTGTGCATTATTTTCTACTACTTGTATACATTTAAAACGATCATCACAACTTATTTTCTTTCAGATATTTTTCTAATTACTTTTAAATAAAAAAGTTTTTCATTACTTTTTTATGTTTTCCTGAATTAACCTTGCCCATGTTTGCTGAAATCCTCTAGAAATCATTGAAAAATGTTGAGCGGTCCAAACGTCATGGAAAGAGGCACGCGCGGTACACGGTTAAATGTCAATGAAATCGCCGTTCACTAGGACTCTTTATTCTGAACGAAGCAGATCGTGTCGTGAACCGCACACTGACTTTCGTCCACCTGGACTGGGTATGAGTTATGTCTCGTGAAAGGAAATACCCCCCTCTGATTCTCGACGTTTTCTGTGGTACAGTGATGGACCGGGTGGGGAGGGGGGCAGGCGATCAGAAGGCAACACTGCTTGTAGCGTGGAGACAGACAACCTAGTTTCTCGGGTGGGGGATGCATGGCGTTAGGGTGGGGGTTGGATAGGAAAGAGAGGAGGGATGCGACAAGAGCGATCCTACTCGTGATGCACATTAACTACTTGTCTCCGTCCACACAAAATCGGCGCAAGAAATCCTATCCTGTAAGACTTCTATGTGTATAGAAATTTAGTGGTATAAGTAACTAATATGTAAGTATGCGATGTAACTGCACCAGTTTTGCGTACAGGTAAAATTGTTTACCTCAGCAGGATTGCAAATCGATAATTGTATTGTTGCTTTATTTTTCTGGTTAATATACATTTAATGTTGAGTATTTTGTCTGCGATCGGGAATTGATTGGAAAACAGGAATCTGGAATGTTACAAATGTTACTATCTTATAGTAACACTGACTCAATAGTAACAATTGTAACACAAATAATGATAATTTATTCATTCTCTTATTGTAACACATGCCGAAAAGCAGAGATGGTATTGCGAGAAAAAAAGTGCCCGCCTGGCCGAGGGCGGCGCACAAAAATCTGGAAGACACAAGGGCGGCGATGCCGGAAGGTATCCGTCCTCCGGTCAGTTCTCACTAGAGATGCGAAATTTCGTTCACCAGAAGGATCGAGTCGTTCTCCGTTCACTCCCCCTCCGGAATCGTTCACTCAATGTCGTTCTATCGTTCACATGTTTTCCCGCTCTTGTGAGAAAATTGCGGGTGGAAGGGGAGATATTAAGTATTTCACATTCTCGCGTCATATAATATATTAATGCCAGAATATGAAACATATAATTTAGAAGTAGTTAATAAAGGTAATTATATACCAGAACTATGTAAAAAAGGGAAATTTAAGATGTTACGTATACCATATTCTTGTGCCACATCCATATAAGAATAAAACGAAATGATTGGAGTTCACTTAATTTAGAGTGATTTTTTGATATCTTTTTATTCCTTGGGCACAACAATTAAACTATTTGTATCGAAGACGCCACTTAGCTTCTGGACCACTGTAAAAACTTCCCTACCCAGTGAAGTGTGTTGGTACTAGCAACAGAGCACAGTGACACGAAGGAACGATTGAATTGTGTCGGACTCGTGAACGGCGTTCGGAGTAGGAACGATGGTGGGGGAGGAATTTTACGTTCTGAAAGATCAGTTCTCGACGTATTATGTCAACTATTAATGGTTATACTGGAAGATTGTGTGGATAATGATTGCGTAAAGAACAATATTGTTGGATTCTCTATTCGAGGATACAACACAATTTATACTGATAATTTTGTAAAAAATAATGAAAAAAATAACAGAATTTATGATGAAAATTTATGAAAAAGTTTTTCAGTTACCATCGTTTTTTTTATATTTCAATATGTTAACGTTATTTCATATTTTGTTTTTACGTTGCTGTGTTTACTATTTGTTTATTCTTATGTAATCAATCAAAGAGGCTTGGCTGTTATATTTTCTACGATATCACTCAATTATCTGGAATAACGAAATGTAGCGAAAAATTTTAATTTTTAGATCAACGAAGAACGACTGTTCACCACAAGGAACGATTGAGGTGAACGATTCACTGAAAGAACTCGTTCCTTTGGAATCGATCGTTCACTAACGTCACATCTCTAGTTCTTGCTACGCCGCCCGTCTGCGCACACGCGCCTCTGTAGCTCGCCTAGAGAATTGTAATAAAAGAGATTTTTCTCATGTGGTAGAGTTTCAGTACATCCCACTCCCACATCTTTATATTATTTTTGTTTCATATTCACAGTCATGTGTAAAATAAAAAATGGTTTCAACGTGTCCTGTCTTTTATACATATCCTAGTTCATGTCACAAATATTACTCAATCCTTATTATTCCTTTTCATTTTTACGAGATACGTGCCTTCCAACAGTGATTAACGTTACACATTAAATGTTAGAAGATGATTGTCGTATCTCTGTCTTTTAGATCATAATACATTTCTGATTTAAGCTAAAGAACTCGAATATTTACAAATGGAAACGTTTATAATTTCTTTTGTAACATTTGTAACAGAAAAGTTGTGTTGCACTCTAAGTTTGGAAAATGAGTTTCCGCGCTTTCTGTGTAAACAACTAGGTCACAAAAATGATGGTGTACTTTAAAAGAATTGTAAAAAAAAATTTAAAAAAGTATCCTGCAGAGAGGCAAAACGGGAACTTTTTTTTAAAATAACCCACTTACCACTAAGTTATAAAGAGTTTTATAGAACTCTTTTAACCTTACCACGTAGAAATTTCGAGGTATAACGACGTCGTTATAACGTCGTCAATGTCAAGACGACGTCGTAAAACAATGTTGTGAAGACGTTGTATACGCATACTCATGTCGATTCAACGTTGGAGAACGGCTACGTCACAACGTTGTAAAAAACGCTTATTCGTCGTCGGGTAACGACGCCAAAACAACGTCGTCCCACGTCTTTCTTGAAAACGTTGAATTATTATTTTCATTACAACTTTTATGGATATTATCCATCTTCTTAACTTGTTCTATCATGTTCTATGGCTTGTGACACACATTACTTTAAGAACGTTGTTTTACAATCTCTGTCTATGAAAGTCCGACTACGGCGTGATTAGAAGCAGGGTCCTTTCCATCTCAAGGTGAGGACGCTAGCTCTGAGGTACTGCAACATGGTGATGACATCTAATTCTTTATGATCTTGCATTGCTCTGTCTTATTATTGGTACCATGAATAATAAACAAGTAAAATAGGATATTCTCGACAATTAATTCTTGGCGAAAAATACTCCCAAGTAGAGTTCCGACTTCCACTACCAGATGGCAGTGAAAGACGGAATGTCGAAATTGCGAATGTGGTTCCGACCATCCAAAGAGAAATGGGTCACAATTAATGGGAGCGGAGACCTATATGCAATTATAATTATATTATTATTTATTATTATAACGGAGACATCTCAACGTCGATCTTCGACTCACCTTGGACGTTGTAACAATGTAGTTTATAATCGTCGTCCCGACGTCGCATGCTGACGTCTCGAATTCAAATTCCGGGAAATACAACGTTGGGACGTCGTCGTTTATTCGACGTCGTCCTTCGACTCGATATCGACGTCGAAATACGTCGAAAGTCGGCTCAACGTCGGCGATTTCTACGTGGGTTCCTTTTATTTCTGATGCATATACTCATCCACTCTGTGAGAGCACAAAGCACATGAGGAACGATCAATTATGTCACTGTATCAAAATTTGTCCCCACATTCTCCGAAAACCAAGAATAAAACTTAACTGTGTAGGGGGGTTACCTAATAATGGGGTAGACGGTTATAGAGGGGAGGGGGTGTAAAAAGTGGGGTGTACAAAAGTTACGTAATTTATGGACGTCTCCACACGTATACGTATTAATAGATTTTTTTACTTTCTGAAAAAGTAGAATGACTTTAAAGAAGGAAAATTGGAAACTGACGAGGAAAACGTTTTCCAGTTTCTCGCTCTGATTTTCCCCATCACTTGTTCCGAGATGCGCTTGTGCGAATCCCCGAGAGACTTTTGGATGGCGCCTCTGCCGCCACTGGCGCTGCAGTCAAGACTCTCACTGAAGCTCCTCTCGCAGACGACGCGGGCGGCTGAGCACAAAATTATAGATATCGAGAGATCTGTCGGCGTGTCTTTGAGCTGCCGGCGAGCCGGAAGAATCGCTGCATGCGCACATATTTGGCTTGGCACGCTTCGCTGCGGCTATGACGGCTGCCGCTGAGGGAGGCGGTACGCAGCGACTGCGACGCTAGCGACGCGCAGCGGATGAATGTCGTACTGCGACGGGGTAAGTACGAGTCAGAGATCGACGTTTTCGCGATCCAGGTGTTGTCAATACAGGAAGCACTGGTTTAAAAAGCGAACGCACAACATTATATTGTCTCCCATGCAGATGAATTGTCATGAATTTCTATACGGAAACAATTTTTTTTTTCAATTTCTTTTGCAAACGAAACACTTTTTCTAAAATATCAACCGTCTTCATTTTGACACAATTTTCGCATTTTACTAAAAAGTCATCGTTTTGACACAATAGTGTTTACTAATGTTCTCTTGTTATTTAAATATTTTTGTGTATCACACCAAACAAGGCAGATTTATTTATGTAAGGATTAGACTCGAGTACATTTCCTTGAATAGGGTCATGTTTTAAAATTATTAAAAACCACATTTTTATGGAAGATGTATGTGATTATAAATTTAGTTTCAACACCCACCGTTGGTTATTTGTCTTTTTTCAACAGATAATGGCAATTTTAAAAAGTACCTGAAAGTATTCGTTAAGTTGGTGGATATTTTTATGTAGGCCTAACGCGCTCATGGTAAAGGAAATAATGACTCGGAACATACCTCGTGGTTTTTAACTATATGAAGTATATCAAAGAAATATAAGCTCGCGCAAGTTTCATATTGTATGTGAGGATGTACTATATCTTCCGATGAAAACTATCAGAAAATACGTATTTGTATTTTTTTCTTCTATTTGTGAATATTTTTTATATAAACTAGTATTTCGAAACTGTAATGGAAAGCGAATCATTGTCGAGAATTTATCTTACAATGAGAATTTTACAGATATAGATTTTGATTGTTTTTCCAAAATGCCTACTACTTTACCAGTGTACACTGGGAAGAGTATTTCTATTCATTAAATACCATAATCTTTCTCATACATTATATTATGCATGTCAGAGAACTGCTTCACGGTATGGTCAAAGACAACTCACTGGAAATGACAGGAGAGGTGCTCTACTACATGTCAACACAATTATAATCCCATTATACGAGAATGAATAATACATATCTCTCTAACACATTACTATTAATGGGGTGAACGATGCAAATGTTCAGGAAAGTGCATCTGACACGGATGGATTCTGCTTGTTACTTGGAGCATGGAACCATTGTGTAATTAAATTAGAGATTAAGCCAGAAAACTGGAGAAACTACTTCAAATGAACTAAAATTTATATTATTGTATGCATGCAATATTGTTTGTATCATCATCATATCCTTTCTCACGGAAATAAATGAAGTATGCTTGTGATTATGATCAAAGTAACATTGTCGAGTCACTAGGTTTTGTTACATTCGTTGTCAATTTATTCACATTTTGGTGTTTTAAAAAATATCTTTAAAATAGAAAAGATATCGTCCCAGCTTAAATAATATTCAGAATTAAAGATTTTTTTTGCAATATATCGGGCTGAGACTTAGAAAACAGAATTATAAAAATTAAAGATTACTTGCCTTTTAAAGAAATGTTTTACTCCTAATGATTTTGTTCTTCATTAAAAATGAAAAGGAACAATACTAACAAACTTTGGATAAAAGACCCCTGCTCCAAATTTATTAAACGCATCAGTTTAAACCATTATTATCCTATGTTTCTTAATTTATAAAACAAATTTAAACATTACATATTGAAAATTTCTCCCGTAATCTTTTTTTTTTTATATTTTAGCTACCATATGTTAAGTTAATATTAACATCAAATACAAGGATTAAATTTTAATAAGAATCATAAATCTAATTTGTTTCAAAGTAGTGCGTAATTATATGTAATTACAATAATGAAATATATGGGTATGAAATACACACGAGTTAGCAAACCAGTTTAAAAATCCATAAGACTGCTTTTTTTATAGGGAAAACAGTGCTTCTTAAAACTCAGGTTTCTAAACTAGCATTCTAGGATGCAATTCACATTATCTGTAACCCTTTAACTCAAATGCCTTCTCATGCGTGGAAACGCATTGATGTTTTTGTGTGTGTATGTGTTTGTGGGGCTTTAGGTCCTTGATGTTACTTGTGAGCAGTAAAAAGAACAATTTAGAAATTGAAGCGTTTTGCTTAATAAGTTAGTCACTGAAACTTTTCATGTATACGATGAGCTTTTTTTTTTCTTTTGGAGATCCTGGCTTTGTACACTAAAAAATGGAACTCTTCAATGGAAATTATCTTTTTTATAAAAATGGAGCTACAGCTATTTTAGAAAAATATATGAAGAATTGTTGAAGTAAGTCTACTGATTTTAATTTGTTACGTATTATAAAAGTTTATATGTTGTATATTAATGTGAATATTGTTGATTTAAAGAACAAATGCTTCACAACTAATGATTAGAATATATAAATATCTACATTTTTTGAAGAAATGGGGGCTCTAGACCAATGTCCGCAAGACCTGTGAATAAGAATTGCTGTGTGTCTATGGAAAACCCGAGTCTCCGTCCTCGAATGGTAAGATGGTGACCATGTGCACAGACCCCACGGCAGTCAAGTGACCGCACTCCAACTTCGCTAACTCTCAAATGTCCTCATCTACTCCGCCCTCAGTCCTCCTGTTTCTCTTCACAGGGAACTCGCTCCTAAACAAGTTTGCGAGAGGATACTGCGTAAAAACGTTGATGTCATCAAGGCTAACACGATTCCACAAGTTTCCACGAATTGCTTTGCGGTTCGAAAAACGACCTCTTCCAACAAGTTCCACTATTTTGTTTTAGAGAGAATTAAAATGATGAATACAATGTGATGCCAATTCAAATGTTGACGAAGTTTCGTAGCTGTATGAAACTCCATGTTATCAAATTATTGTAATGCTTTTCCCCCGTAAACCATGTAAATTTGATAATTTTTCTAACCCTGTTACAATATTACGTTTTCAACCGTAAATTCTGTCCCCAAATACAGTTTTGTACATTTGTCCATAATGACTAGATATCTGCTCGATATTTGGATTCCTAATAATTAATTGTGTTTCAATGGAATGTATTCGCTAGAAGCGGTTGTTTCTTTCAACATATATCGGAGGAATTGTATGGATGAATTAATAGCGAGACACCTTATATTCCTTCATTCAATAAATAATGTTTATTTGAAAAATATCAAAATTTGTCAATGTAGAACAATTATTACATTAGCTTCTTGAGATTGTGCTTGAATAATTTCAGGTTTACAATTAATTTTTTTATCATAATTCTTCCATGTATGATGGAACAGCACTACACAGCTTCGAACAGTTAATTCTTCTACAAAATTTTCTTCCAACTAGTCAGGTGGTTCGGAAAAGATTTTCTGGTTGAATTAATGTCTCGTAAGTTAATGCTCACATTTCGTCTAAATTGAGATGAATTACGATACACATTGATGCCAACCAACAGTTTAATTAGATATCACTTCAATTTGTTGTTTCTAGAATTTATTAATTGTTTACTTGAATATATTTTTATATTGTAGCAATACATTTTCTATACACGAATAATGAAAAACGAAATTTTTTACCTTTATACACAAAATAATACTGTAACTCTGAATAGCAAAAACTTCTGGCAGCAACATGACATTACTGAAAAACCCAATTTCCAATACAACTCTTTCAGGTCTTCGTGCTCTAATTACAAAGGACTTATAATTACATTGCTTTGCGTGTTCATTTTCATTGGTGATTCCCTTTCTTCACCCTTCCTGCCGCACTACATTATGGAACTGAGGGATGGCTACTCCGGTTGCTGCCGCGTGATGCGCTACCTGTCCTTATGCCATCGCCATCTTGATTTTTAATTATTATACTCTTTCGTCAGATCTAAAAAGAATAGTCGATGTGGTTGTGAGCTAAAAATTGAATAATGTTTTCCACAGTGTATGTTATAAAGAATTCAACTTTGGACAAGTTTCCTTCACTGACTTTTATAATTAATACGTTTCTTTTTCTCATTTCTTCAATTGGGTTTTGTACTTGTACATTGTGCGTTTTACGTCTTTACAAGAATATATGTTTCACTAACTAAATACGTCATTGACTCCTGATATAATCAGGAAACATTGTGCACTCTTTCTCAGATCCTTATTCATGAAGATTTAGCATTGCATAGACATTCTCTTTGGAGTGTACATCACGAAGAGTCGTAGAGAAATCAATTACTCGTATGAAATACTCCCACTTATATTAATCTTTTGCCAACCTTGAACTCTTAGAAACAGTGTATTGATTTTCTTCTTCTGATAATGAGAAATTGCTATTTTTATTTTATAAGATAGTAATTTAATCGATTATGACGACGGGACAATAAAACAAAAACAAAAAAAGACAAAAATTTGTTATTTTTAGAAAACTAGGAGATATGAATATTCATTCTATTCATAAAAAAACATATAAATTCACTTATAAAATGAAACAGTATTAGTGTAGAACGGTACACTCAACATTAGTGATATTAATTTTCTCGTAGCGTAATTGTGCCTTTCGTGTACCATTTTACTGTTCCTAAATAAACCAATCTGTAATTAGAGTTAAAATGATCGACAATGACGGAGCAAAAAGGGTCTTATAACACCAAATGCAGCTATGTTGGGATATTATTTTAAGCTTTGACACCATAAACATTAATTGTTTTGTTTTTTCTTTCAAAGTTTTTTGATTACTTTTCTAACGATATTAAACATTTGTTTACCAAAAAATGAAAACACAGATTCGTTATTAAGTCTAGAATGCTGTAGCTACTTCTAAGTTGTGATACAAATATAATAGAAAGGGCTAAAAGATTTACTGACAACAAAGAAACCTAAAATGCTGTGCCATCGTTTTAAGCTTACGAGTAGTCACAAAAAAGAACTAATGATATTATCGTCGTTTTCTGCCATTTATAATGATTAAGACCTTAGTCACCTCAGTCATAATGTACCTTAGTTTCAAGCGAAGTTACATGTATAATTGATAGATATATCATTATGATCAAATAACAGAAAATTACATTTAAGTTAAGTTAACACAATTTAGTTTTACTTATTTGATGCAGTTAACCATGAAATACTATTTAATTACCTTGATCCTTTTTTCCATGACCGGTCCTTTTTACGTCATCTACGGGCAGAAAGGGTCATTGGATCCGATTTTCAATATCGATAATATTAGGTGTATGAACATGCTCCAGTCATTTTCTATTGTTACTACTATGAAGAAGAAGAAGGATTACTCTATCTAGGTTCTTTACAGTTTTTCCAAAACCTAATAATTGAATCTTCATGAGGCAATATTCGTAAAACGGACCATTTAGTCCCATCCTATTCTACATCTACATTATTTCCCGTTATTTCTCAATAATGAGGTATAAGAAATGATATTGAAGAAAACTGGAACGAGATAAATGGTAGTAGTTTATCATATTGAAACGTTATAAAATCACTGACTTTTTTTAGAAAACAATATTAGAAATAGAATTGGATTAATCATCAAAAAATTCAACCATCTTTGTAAATTAAGTGAAACATATCCTTGTAAATTAAATGAAACATAACATGCCTCCTTCGAGTTAACCAATGAACTGACCTCTTGCCCTCATGACACCAAGATGTATCTGCTCCAAGGTCTTGCTGCGTCTTAGAAGTCGAAGATTCGTCAATCTGACACTTGTAACAGACCGGAGAATTTTCTAGCAATGGAACAGTTGTAAAATGAGAACATATAAGCACTCGCATAACTTAGAACAAACTATGATACATCCATCACATGAGAACGCTTTGACACATTTTCAGTGGAGCTGCCCTCCAGATTGGAAGGGTTATATGGAACGTGAAACTGGGGTAGGGTGTTGGAAAGGGAGAAAAGAGTCCCTGTGACCTTCGCACCGCAATCTGCCGAGCAAGATATTAAAAAATTCTATTAGTCTCATACCCCCCTGAAAAGACGCGTCTCCTTCCACTCCCACAAGCACCGGCACTTCCCTCGGAAAGGATAAAAGAGCGAACCGTAGACGTCATAAAAACTCAATTTTAAATCATTTTAATTTTGGGGCAGCGCCCGCACTGTAACCCTTACACCCTCAAGCATCCAATTCCACCCCACTCTCCACCATCTCTTCGTTCTCAAGAGGGAGGTTGGAGTACTTGGCACGTTCCGTAACGATAATGAATGTATCTAACAAGAGTGCAATGATGGAAAAGATATGGGCAAAGGGGTATAAAATTGAATAGACTGATTATATGGGTCATAATTTTATCATTTACCCTGACGATATCGAAGATCTGTCAATATCATGCCGGTCCATACCTTGCGGATTTTTCGTATCTTTGAAATCGTTTCTCGTTAAATCGCACCATTAAATGCATCCTCATTTTGCATGCAAAACACAAAAGAATATCTAGAAATTCCATATTACAGCTTCAATGTTCTTATTAAAAATTGAGCAATTTTATAATAAAATTCTTAAATTTGAAGAACCCAATGTATTATTTCTGATATTCATGAACTAAATGTTTTCTACTTGAATACCAAACTTAAATATCACTTTGTATTGAGCGTGAACGAACTAATTGTTAAATAAGGAAGGTTTCTCGAGTTGAACGTTGTAGGCTATATGCAAAAGAAAATAGAAAATGATCAAACGTAGCCTTCAAATAGCTCGAGAGTAAGCAAAAAACCTCTAAAAAGTGTCTTCATCATAGTGAAGTTACAAATCGTATTAATAATGAATGACTAGTGAATACGATTTGGCAAAAATTTCGTATTGATAGTTAATATTAATAGGGCGTGGCAAGAACAATAATGACTGGGTCTTATTGTCGACTGAGTGTGCAATACCTGTAAGGAGAGGAGGGAAAGTTTCAATAAGCATCACATAAGAAATTCGTAATGTCTCTTGGCTCTGCTCGTTAACGTTTTTTCTCAAACCTCATAAATCAGTGCGTCAGAAATTATGTAAACAACTTGTAGACACAGAGTTATAAAGATAGTCTCCTTTCTATAAACTCTGTAATGACATAAAACAAGCGTACAACAAATAAAACAACGTGTGTTGTTTTATAAGTTGTGGTAATGATTAAATTACTCAAGTTTAAAGTCTAATAAACCGATTATTGAAAAATTCAAAAAATGTTTTCCGAGTAAAAATATAAATATCTTTATTTATATTTAGTCTTTAAAAAATATACATTGTTTAAAAATGTTAGTTTTATACGAATTAACAAACCTCAATATACATTTTACATATTTTGCATGATGGATGACTACCGCATAATAGGTATACGTGCGACTGATTGATTCTTTACTACTCAACGAATAATAATATATGAACAATTATTAATTTTTATAACTTTGTCTTCAATTTAGGGGAAGCATAAGTGAAACGGGAACGTGAAAATATAATTTACTTTAAAGGACTACGAAGCTCCATACTGATCAACATACTCATGTTTAGTCCAAATCTTGATCTTTTTTTCTCTTCATTTTCTTCTCATTCTTCAATATATCAACACACAACGCCTTAGTTGGAAATGCCTTAAATAGTTCTAGTAGTTAACTCTATCTTTCCGACTTGCTCTGGAAACTCTCTATCTGAATTAGGAGCCTTTTGTGCAAATGTTTTGTGCCGTTTCGTTTAAACTNTAAGAGACAGATATATATATATATATGTGTGTGTGTGTGTGTGTGTGTTGATTTGACGTGGAATGACCCATCTTGTTCTTCGCGCAACTGTAGAAATTAATGTTTCTTCATGGTCTCTTATGATGGGTCTAATTTCAGTGCACTTCCCATTCGTAACTTCCGTAAGAATATATCATTCAGACATTCATTTTATATAGCAATCCCACTGCAAACTTAATGATGAAAATTGATCCAGACTTCTTACAGCGTTCAGCATTAGTGTCTTCCCCAAAGTCTTTCCTGAGATACTAGTCCGAATTATGCCAGTATTTCAATGGAAAATAATTTCTCTTTACTGGAGATAAGTCAAGAAATTGTCCAAATCTTACACCTATAGCCTCAACAGTATTGCAATTATTGCATTGTATCAAGATTTTTTAAATTTGCTCATAATATTCTTGCATTAATTATATTTCAGTTATACAAATTTATTTGCCATATTCCACTAGTACATTTATATTGACCAACCCTCCTCTTGCCTTGAAGTGAAGGAACATTTAAGACGAGCATGAAATACGCTTTATAACACTTAGATGGAAAAAATAATCATTACACGAATATATTAAAATGGAGCTAATTTGTAAGCATGTAAATTGTAAATAAGATATCACAAATTAGGAGATTTATGAAAATGTATTAATTTTTTGTAACCTACCTTGCCCTTTCTAGTTAACACTCATATCTGATAGTTGTGTGTGATGGGACATATCTGATATTACTTATATGAACTGTCAAATGCTTTACCAAATGTGCCCCTGATCTAGGAGGAGCAGAAATCATTCACGAATGAAAGAAAATACTTTAAAAATCTGGAATGTGCCCCACTCAACTTACCAAATACTTCACAACAGAAAATCGTGACAATAATTACCCTAAATAATTATAAAAATTTAAGAAAAAAGAAAAAAATTCTAAAGAGAAATCATAATATGTTATAATTATTAAACAAGACGACATTTAAAAGATCAATCGGTTTCAAAATATTTATCATCACATTACATGGTACACTCCTAAATATCAAAACATTTCAAAAATAGATTGCGTACATTATGTTCTACGTTAAATTTAGCCTAACAGGTGGATTTAAAAAGAAAGCACCTCCTAGATAATTCCTTTTTTGCAAAATACATTTTCGCTCTAATGCGGTTTAGCAATCTGTAGGCAGAATTACCTGATCAATCAAAGTGTTTATATTGATATTTTCAAAATTTTGAATTTTAAGAAACGGAAGTGGAGCACGGTGTATAAATGAAGTCGGTATGAGCTGTCAAGAAATACGCTTCTATTCCCAATGCATTCAAAGTCAAATCTCATATTTGGACATTAGACATAATCGCCAAAATTTGAAAATATACTCTCCTGGAGCCAATTCGCAAAGATACGAAGAAATCTAAAAAAAAATTCGATCGATTACAATACTTTCCTTACACACTTTGTGTAATTGGAAAGTTAAGAACAATCGAAGAACCTTAACTAGAATAAGCAAATATATTTAAAAAAGAAATAAAATTAGCATATTACTCTTTACTGCAAGGCAGTAGACAACTACAAAGTTATCTACACCTTCTCTCTAGAACATCTCATATTCAGATTATTTTAATTACTGTAACATTATCATCTTTGACTGCATCGTGCGGACTCATAATGTGTTCATAAAACTGTTTTATTAGAACGATTCTCGGAATTCTCATTTAGAACATTCAGTATATGACTGTATAACCGTCTCCAAACAAGCTGTACGGCCAAATGTCACTCTCAATTGGTGATAAAATGATGTCTTTCCAATGAATGTGACACACATATTTGTCTCTCGATTTACGAGAAAAACGAGGAAAGTCTTACTTAAAAAAAATAATTTATGCTTTCTCTAAATTATTTGATACTATAATTTATTTCCTCAATGGTATACATTTCATGTAACATTTCTTTGAAATGAGATAACTTCTTTTTCGATATTATCGGCGTGAAACACAAATATAGTTTCATGCATTAATACCGGAAAATAAATTAATCGTAATTAAGTCAAACAGAAAAAAAATTATTTCTGAAAAAAAATAGACGGAATTGTCCTTCACTTTCCACAGGTTATCATCATGCCTCTGTGTTTTCAAAACAGGGTTCATTATTAACCCCCCTAATTTGCAGGATAAGATCCAGAATTTGGTTTTAACTTTTCGGGGGAAGGGAGCTCTACATCTCCGAGGAATCTGGTGATATGGAAAGTTTGATGTAAAATGTAAAGCAATTTACGATTCTGTAAGAATAAACTTTTACTTCTTAATGCAAACAAAAGGCATTAACAGCGTATTTTTAATTTACAAAATATAATTTAATTTTGTAAACAATTTTTCAGTGTATGTGTGTGTGTGTGAGGGGGGGGGGTTAATGAGCTTTGAATTTTCCCCCAATGAATAAGCTGGTGCCAAAATGTTATGTCGTATTTTTACTTATGTGTACTTAAATTTCTGGATATCTTACATTTGCACATCTAATGAATGTTCATTCTAACAGGAGTAATAGCCACAAAAATTTCCTTTTCCTTCAGATTCAATAAGAATCTGTCAATACGAAACCGAAAACCTTGGTTGTGTCATTCTTCCAATTACCTCCAAAGAGAATAAAAAGGAGAGTAGAGCACACGTGTCGCACCCACCCTCCCCAAGGTGTCGCTGGCCATTTTCCAGCCTGAGGCTCGCCTTTCGCCAGTGGGTGGAAGAGAATGCGAAGGGCTGAAAGCAATCCTTCGGAAACTGAAACCCCAGTCCTAGCGTCTCCATGCGACCGACCGGCCACCGCTTGTCCACGGGCGGCCAGTCTGCGGCGACGCGTCCATTTGTCAGCGTCAACACCGCAGTCTCCACCGCTCCGCTCTCGTTAGCACGGCAGAGGGGATGGGGAGTGATACTATGGTGAAGGCGTGGAGGTGGAGATAGATACGTCATTGACTTCACCATAGTAGTATCCTCTTCCACATTTCTCACTGCTGTCCTCACGAGAGTGGAACGTAGTAAAATTTGTAATTTTAATCATTTCATAAATTGATGAATTATCAATGATAATACGTAGAACAATATTGGGTGAACTAATTTTGTAAAATTTTATTTTATTTTGAAAAACAGATGTGAACTGATTTGAACAGTTTACTTCAAATGTCTAAAATTTGATATAAATAACACAACTTCTCTTAAATTGTCAAAAAGTTGTTGATAACAAGCTATATATCTCTCCAGAACCAAGCAAATGACCATGTCATCGTTTCCAATCAAAGAAACTAAAAAACAGAAACACGGGGGGGGGGGAATTTCTTAACTAAAATTTTCCACAATAAGAGCTGTAAATAAAAGTTAATAAGTAATTAGAGTATAAACTTATTTTCTAACTATTACGCGTTTCGAAACACTCCTTTCCAAAGTTTCGTGTAAGGGAGAAAGCATGAATGATGAGTAGTAACAGTCAGCTACACGTGAACTGTTCAATGTGAATAGCTGGTGAGAAAGTGCCAAACGTGTCCGACTGGTGGTATCAACAGCAACGATATCAACTTCGAATAGTTATATAATTCACTGTACGATGCTATGTACTACTTGTAAAATATAAATAGTGTCAAGAAGACCTGTTGAAAAGTATAACGTGAAAAGAGAAATATTTGGGAGGAGGGGAAATTTCCTCTCTTGTGATGGAAGCTTGCAAATTGACTTATGGAGCATAAATAGAATACGTATGAGCTTAAAACGTAGCAGTAAAGTGAATTTGTTCCAAAAAAAACCAAGGATAGTTTCAAAAAACAAAATTAAAAAATCAACCTTCTTCAACACGAGAAACACAGTTGATTATCAAATGCTATAGAACTATTTGAGTGAACTACTAATCGTAAAAAATGTAAGCATAAATAATAATGTATAAATTTACTTATAAATAGTATTTGTAATGAATAATATCAGCATGTGTAGATCATAATGTTTTCAAAGAACTTTCGGTTTCTAGAAAATCCTATATCTAAACATCTTCTCATGTAAATCACCAACTTCAGATAAGAGGAGATTCTAATAGAACAAAAGTGTTGTCTGCATGGTGAATTGGTGATTAAATGAATGAGCTAACTATCTTCAAATACTTTCCTCTTGCAACTCGGAGTGCTTGTGACACATACATACGTTAATTTTTTGTGAAGTAAAACCAGATGGAATTTAGTCGTGGTCTTAAGGTCAACAACAAAGGAAAGTTATACTCATCGATTTCCTGACGCATCAAGAAAACGAAAAAGTGATAAAATGGTTTCTTTGTAGCTTTGCGTAAACATTACAATCGCCGAATGAGGGTTCACATCTCAATATTTATGTCCAATGCTTCACAAAATATTTAGTACAAACCATTCACATAGGGGAGATTTTAGTGAAGAACACTTTGGCAAGAATGATGGCAGGAATTTGGGGATATTATTACCGTATCGTTAAGGAACATAACGATAGTTCAGAAAAAAAGCATTACATAAATGAATGGTGGGCATTTGTTTTCTTCTTTAACGATATATATTTTATGTATAATTTATTGGAACAACGTTTTACGGACAATAGCGAGACCATTTATTAAAGAGAACTCGTGAAAACATGAGGATACAAGGAAAGATAAACAAGTCACAAAACGTAGCGACACGTCATATCATAAAAACAAACGATGAGGTGAAATATTGCCTGTAAATTCGTAAATAAATTAATGAACAATATTCTCTAGTAATTTTCTCTGGAATTAAAATTTAAATGAATAAAACTGAATACGACAATTTTTCCTACTCACAAGTAAATCATATATCATGCATAAATTAATTTAAACACATAGATAATAGCAGTTGTAAATGCTGCTGTTTTATCCGACATGAAATATATTCCATTATGTTTATAACTATTCACCTTCAAATTCTTTACAGCTTCGCATTTTTATTTCATTTCCAGGAATTCACTCTGTGTCACTTTTGGGATTCAATCATGACCTCACTTCATATTCATTTCTTGCTCGCCCTTAATATATCTCAATAATTTTCTTATACAAAACTATACCGAAAAATAAATAATATATATTAATTCACAAAACAATTTACTTGATTATTATGCAATTCGTTTACACTTACTAAAATTTGAAAATGAAATGACCGGAATATTTAATTATTATACAGAATATCCCATAACTCCACGTAAAAAATTGGAGAGACACTAATAAAAACAAAAAATCATTAAGGTACAAATATCCGGAAATGTCTCCTTTAGGAGACACAAAGACCGTAAGAACACATGAGAAAAATGAGTTTAAAGCGCTCTATTAATGGAAATGAGAAAGTAATATAGATGTAGAATGTTCTAAAACAACAACTTATAACAAATGTTCAAATTTCGGTTTATTAGCAGCGATGTGAGACCTCGAACCGACATCGCGGGGATTCGCGAGACTCTAGGAACAATACACTCTACAATCCATGCGACTTTGGTGCGAGGTCCGTATCGCTCCTAATAAACTGAAATTTGAACATTTGTTATAAGTTGTTGTTTTAGAACATTCTACATCTATATTACTTTCTCATTTCCATTAATAGAGCGCTTTAAACTCATTTTTCTCATGTGTTCTTACGGTCTTTGTGTCATAATATCTCCTTCAGGAGACATTTCCGGACATATGTACTTTAATGATTTTTGTTTCTATTAATGTGCTTCATCATCCGTACAATTTTTACTATGAGTTTTGGGGTATACTGTAAATATCAAAAACCCATTTTTTAAAGCTACGTTTTCCTCTGTAATTCATATACGTGGCCACCAACGTTCTGAGCTGAATCTCCACCTTTCGTCATTCCTGTCATCCCAACCCATCCCCTCTCACTTCCCCCGCTGACTGTGTGAGGTGACCGCTAGCGAGGAAACGAGCAGGCACACCGATCCACGTCAGGGAAGGCGGCCAAATTCTCAGCCCTGCCGACACGTCACGCGCTCATGGCTTTCCAGATACCCGATAACATCGACTCTCGCTTACAAATATATCGATAATCGATAGCTGCCATTGGGGAACGTAAGGCGCGGTGGTGTCTGCGAAATCTCTTTTAACTTCATTGGGAGAGTGGTTCTAGGCTTACGAGGCCGTGCCTTGCAGTGAAAAGTGATTATACATTTTAGTACGCGTGAACTGAGTTTCCAACAAAAAAGTTGTGTTATATTTTTTTGGAAATGTAAAATACATTGCAATTAAGAATTGTAAGATTTAAAACCCATTGAATAAAGTTCACATATAATTTGCTACATTAGGAGCACATCAAGAACAAATAGATACATATTTTGACCACTGAGTTTAAATTAAGACTAATTAAGGACAACAGGTGTCATTTGTAACAAAAATAAATGTGACGAACAGAAGGAGAGTATATTAATGTAAAAGTAGAATAATAACATAAATTAACGTAATTAAAATGATTTTCCATGAATTATTCAGTAAGAATTTGTATTAAATAGGAGTGATTAAAAATACATCGCTGAAATGATCGATTTCACTTGATATAATTATGAATATTAATATTTTGACTCTCTGCTCGAAACCATTTCCTTTGACTTTCTATCCGGACGTGATAACCTAAAAGTGCAATTTTTATGCCGAGGCACAACTCCATATTTCGGGGAAGTGATGCACCCAAGCAAGAGTACACAACTTGAGGCGAGAAAATAAAATGCGAGCCCATGCGCTACGCAGGAAATTCAAAATGAAGTCTTGCGAGTATCTCGAACGGGACATAAACCCACTTCCTAACAACAACACTTCACCACTTTTCATTCACCGTATTTCTCTGGGCGGAGTCCTCCTCGTACTCCCTTTGTCACCCGTCTTCGGTTTCAAACTTTATAGCTTCCAGGAGAAGAGATATGAAAGAAACTGCCCTCAAATCTATCATTTCTTCATTTTCGTGAGATTGTAAACCTAACAGAGACTACTTGACGACGGCTCTAAATGTCAGGGGCATAAAGCGATAGGAAGACGCGTAAATTTTAACGTTCCCGTCTACTATAAATTTCGGGCGTCCGCATGACACTCGGTGATATTAAAAGCGAACCACCGGGCTGCGTGCGGGTGTGTCCCCAGGGACTGCCATCGAAGCGCCCTTCGCGACCATGATCTTCCGCCCCCTTAGGGAATACTCACTGCATAAACGCAGTTCTTTGAGACTCTTAGAATTGTAATAATGCGTGGAAACCGATGATAAATATAAAACGAATATGGTTTCCAGAAATGTCCTCCAGTTCCGTGTCTGAAAAAGCGAGAACAATAAAAGACTGCTGCATCGTCTTGATGATTGAAGAAATATTGAGTACAATGTGGCAATACAAAATGAAATAGCCAATTCCTTTTCCGAATTCAAGATAGTCGAAATTGAGCATAACCTTTAGAGAACTACAGACTAAAATAAAATCTCAAGTTATCACAACGCTTTATTCTTATTGGGAGATTCTAAAAAATGCATATAAAACTTTATGCCAGCAACAGAGAAAGACAAATATTGACTTTACTCGTCATCACGCTGTTTAAAAAAAATAACTAACTTTAATTTGTAAAAGTACATTTTATGTTCGGAACAAACATAGAGAATGCCAAGGACCAGTGGAAGTAAAAACTAATAGCACTTGAGGTTCTTAATTATCTTGACTGAAGAATGCGAGATTTAATTCTCGATCAAGTGCTGCATCAAATGCACTTGAAAGATGAGTGGGTTCGTACAGTGACGTTTTAAGATTGAAAGAGCGGATAAGAATTTTACATGTCTACTATATTATGAGGTGTATTATTTTTCCTAATGTTGGCTTTCAAAGATGGCTTTCAGTTCAAATATCGGAACGGCAATAAAAGTATGCCTTAAAGGATTCTTTTGTAATATACTAGAAATGATGATGTTATAACATGATGTAAATATTTACAATGCTATCTTATATACAGTTGTTGGAAGTATGCAGTTATTTTGAAGCAAATGTCAATTTTTTGCCAACCTTTTTTGCTTGGATAAAAAAGTCAACGATATTAAGTTACATAAATTACAACCACCAATATTTGAAGATTTAAGTGCAAAATTAAAAGCCTTTGATTCAGAAGTTACTGCAGGCACGTTACGTAACCACAGATTAAGGAAGATCCGAACATTATTTGTGTACGAAACGAAGTAGGAAATCTAGTTATTCAGAAAATTCATTTGTATGTGCAACTAGATGTTTTCAATGTAAACATAGCAACAGAAGCTGTAGAAGAAGTGAAAGGAACTGATTTGAAAAACCACATGGATTACATCCATTAAGAGTGTTTCTTTTTTTCTTTTTCTTTTTGTTCCAGGATATTAATGCCCTAGAATTCGCTATCAAGAGCCTATTAGAACATTGGGTTAACATATAAAAATGTGGTACAACTCTTTCATTTTCTCAAGTAGCGTGTGAAAAAAAGTTTTACAGTGCTCAAATTTATTAGGAATCGTTTTCAAAGCAGCATGTCTTAGGATTCTTTGGAATTTTTCATGCCAATAGCTACAGAAAGAGAAATTTTAAAAAATCTTGTCATTGACCAGTTATTGATATTGTAGGACAAAAAAAATTAAACTAATAAAAAAAACTGTTAATAACATGATAGGGAGTTCAATCGATCTACGTGTTCAATATTTGCAATGAAATGTCAATATTTAATTTAAGCTATAATAAGTATACAGAGCGTTTCAAAATGAATATCGCGTTTTTAAGGCATTGTAGTATGTATTACATTTTACTTACAATTATAAATAAAACATCAAATCAAAGAGCAACAAAACAGATTTGTTGGGTACACTTGTGCGAATGCCCAAGCACTGTTACCTCTATCTTCCGTTAGAGAGCGCTACTAGCAATGATGGCGACTAGTGAACAGAAAGATTTTTGTGATTTACAGATTGCAAGGACTGAATCTGTAGTTACATTGAAACATGCGTTCCATATTAAGTTCCATTGTAATCCTTCAAGTGGTAATAACATTCGTAGATGATATTATAAGTTTGAAGGTATCGATTGTCTTTGTAAAGGGACAACCATGTTGAACGACTGAGATAGAGAGAAAGAGTCTTTCAGGCGTGGCCCCAAGAAATCAGTTCGGAAGGCTAGTCGTGAATTAGGAATTCTAGTGACGTCTGTGGGGAGAGTTTTAAGGAGGCGCTTACAACTGCGTCTTTATCGTTTGCAGTTGTTACAAGCTCTAAAGCCCACATACTACGGTTTACGTGCCAACAACATGAAGATCTTCTGGATCGAGTCGTCTTCAGTGATGAATCGACATTTCACCGAAGTATAATAATGCGTATCTGAGGGTCAGAAAATCCCCACGAGATTGTGCAGTTGCAACGAGACTCCGCAAAATTGAATGTTTTTTGTGCCATATTCCGGCGGAGAGTTTTTGAGTCTTCCTTTTTCGGTGAAGCAACTGTAACTGGTGTTTCTTATCTTGATACGCTACATCTATGGCTTTTTCCTCAATTGGAAGAAGCAAAACCGGAGAAATTTATTTGGCAGCAAGGTGGTGCGCCGGTTCACTGGCATAACTCAGTGGCGATTGGTTAAACGACGGGGTCGGATGACAGAGCATATTTCGCATGACCTCCACGTTCACCGATCTGACGCTATGCGACTTTTACGTTTGGGAGTTTATAAAGGATCTTGAGTATGTGCCTCCGGTACCAACTGACCTGCACGACTTAAGAAACAGGAATGAAGCAGCCGTTGCAACAATTGTTCCAGACACACTGATCAAAGTTTGGGAAAAACTCGCCTATCTACTCGATGTGTGCCGTGTGACGAATGGTGCTCACATTGATTACTTGTACAAAAAACTGTTTGATTTGCTATTTAATTGGATGTATTATATTAAGTTGTAAGTTAAATGTAATGAATACTACAAAGCCTTAAAACCCTGATATTCATTTTGAAACACCCGGTACTATGAATTAAACCTATGTACAATAATTTATTTTTTCACACACACAATTTTCATAAAAATGAGTTAGTGCGACCGGTTTTAAAGAAATTCCAGGACCGCTTTTCAGCTTCTAATATGGCTCTGCTCACAATGATGGATAAATTCAACTTCTGAATCTCATATAATTACTCTCAATCCAATTTAAATTCAATTGCAAGAATATACCTCGTTATTTATGAATTATTATTATTTCACTCATCCCCAAACTCATTCCACATCCCTGGTGTTGCGCGACTGCATTTGCAGTCCAATACAAGGTCTTTGCTAACAGACAACCTCGAATGTAGAAAAGATTACAGACATGTCAGTAAACCCCGAGTATATACCTTTTCTTCTCAAGGGACAAAATTCGTTCCTTTATCAAAATTTGCTTTTCGAACGTATCACAATTCATTCTCTTCTTTCGTGGTCTCAGACTAGTACTATAGCACGCTAATCCAGAAATCTTTTTCTCGTTGCAGACTCTAGAGTTATAAGCTCCAATTCCCTTAAACTAAACTCTCCTCCGTCGCCAACTTTCTGAAACGCCCCTTTTTTTCTGAAAACTGGGTCGCAGAGGTTCCATATCATTGGCACTTCAGGATGACAGCAGTCCGTTCTTTTGTCGTTTTAGAATTAGATTACGCGACCTCCGACTCACCAATGAAATCTCTTCCCATCTTTATTTTCGGTATGCGAAAGGTTTCTTTGTAATTTATGCCATTGGTAACATAACTACGGTTGTCAATAATTCAAACAATGATTTTGATGACCAATTCTATTTTTTAAAATAATGAAGTGCGTAGAGAAACAGTAAAAACACAATTTTTTTGGTTCAATCAACTTAAAAAAATCAGTTCACCATGAGAAAATATTTCTTATGGATTAAAATAAAGCTAAATGTTTGCGTAATATATACCATTTATGTGGGTCTTCTTAAGACAATGTATATTCCAACGTTGTTGGATATCCATGATTTTTACGTATTGATCTGTATTTAGTGTTAATATCCAATTATTGGAAATTTAAAAAACGGACACTTTCATTATAGATCTATTTTGCTAAACGTTAGACGAGATGTTTCAATATTTGATTTAAAATGCATCCATATTTCATCTTAAACATTTTGACAATTATACAAAGGCTTAACGACAATGATTTTTCATCTTAACCATTTTTCAATAGATTAATAACTTTTTTATTATATTTACGAATTTGTGGATGTTACAACATATTTTTAACATGTGCGACCAGGCAGGGTGCGGCACTTGAGAACAAATACGGAATAAAACTAGATGAGTTTTTGTCAATAATATGTATTCATAAAATATAAAACTAAATAATTCGTTAGAATATGTTGTAAGATCCACAAATCTTGCTGTTCCCCTGATGAAGGTCAAAATAAAAGTTGGTGTATTGAATCAATATGAGTTATTATTTATGATCTAAATGCAATACACAGTGTTGTTAATATCAATCAGATGAAAAATCTGAATTAAAAGTTTGGAAAAAAATCTTTAAATCAACATGCATAACGAAATTTCACGAACACTCTTATGTTAAATACGACTGTCACATGTGTATGAATGGTTCATAAAAATTTAAGTTGCTGGTTCTAGAGACAATGTATATTATATAAGGAAACATCTCTTTAATTTATACATACAAACACTTCAGGCATCTCTGTTAATCATCTAAATTCCCTAAACCAAAATACGGGCCTCTGCTTGGTCACATTATAGATTGCGTAACTACACGGGAGTTTTGTTCAATGGCTTCGGATTTGCGAAACATGTAGTGAAAAACCATTAGTACGCCTCCGTTACACTTTATTTTCATTCCACGGGTACACATTAGTGTTGTGGCGAAATCCAGAGGTAGCATCATATAATTCCTCTGACTGCATATTCATTCCCGAAAACAATGGCTTGTATGAATAAGTGAGAGAGAGCTAGTGTTCAAAGATACCTCGGAGACGCGTTGGATGGGGTAGAGATTTCGGCAGTGTAATGCTTAAAATATAGAGAAATACGGGTTGGTGAAAGGTCCACTAATGTGAGCAGACAAAAAATTCTATTAGACTTAAGTAAACAAAAAGCAAGTTTTGACTCTAAATTGAATCCACTACCTGATAGCTATTGTATTTCGAGCACGTTTGAGAAATATTATTCTTAAAGTTTGAACAATGTTTTTCTTCTTTGGTACTCAACAGATATTGAAAATATTGAAACAGTTCGAAACAAAAAATATTAAATGATCAGAACATAGAAAGTCAAAAAACATGTTGTAGTATTGACACTTTACCATGTATTTTTTGTTTGTTTAAAATTGTGGGAGGGGACAATTTTCCTTTCATATTTTGTGTATATATTTTTTAATTGGCTCTCTTTATTAACGTTATAGTTGATATGGGCAGTAAGAAGTTTTATGTATTACAAACGTTTTCATTACTAAATCACATCATCACCACCATAAACAAGTATTAACGATACTGCTCAAAAAGGCACATCAACAATAACAAACAAACACAGAATGTTTTCCATTGATATTTTTGGGGACGTAAGAATAATAATTTGTACAAATTACACAATTGAATATTATTTTTATTTTTATTATTACCATGGCACTACAGCCCTTTGCGGGCCTTGGCCGTCGTGGAGGATAGAGCTCCGCGATTTTCTTGACCCCGGCACTAGAAGAAGGAGGAGATGTGGTCAGCATCTCGCTCCGGCCGGCTTTTGGGTCCCAGGACTGAGTAGACCTGGGAGCCAGTCTGGATGTTGAGGTGTAATGAAAATCACCACCTCACCGGGGTTTGAACCCCAGCCATCCAGTCAGCAGCTTAGTGCTCTACCCACTGAGCCACGCTGACTCCTACACAATTGAATACCTTTCTATATTTCCGATAGAATTATGTAGGATGAGAAAACATGAAGATCCACGATAACGAAAAATCTTTCCACAGCTGAAGATTGCATGAGTAAGAGCCACAATGAGAAAGAGACCTTGCAACTTCAAGAAATAGGTATCTTCGAGGCAAAGGCGGAGTCCCAAAGAAGCTCGGGTAACGCAGTGACAGGGCGGAGGGTCACCGCTTGCTTTCGAAGGAACGGGGAAGCCCCGACATGGCGCCAAAAGCGACATGGAAACAAGGAGGGGAGAGGGCAGTGAACAACTGCTGTGCGGACTGTGAAGCCCCGAAGACGTAGACGCGGTGCCCCTGCGACACGCAACCCGCTCGTCGTCCGCTGGGGATCGCTGTCAGGGCAATCACAGTGAAGAGATTCTTTGGCTGCGTAAGATAGTGGACTCGAAGGATACGAAAGTCGTAATAAATATAAGTGAATGTTACTAACCAAGAAATCTATCAAATATAATATTATAATAAAAATAAATTTAAATTATCGTTCTTCCTTTCTAAAAATATACACATTTTATTTTTTTTAACCATAGTAAGCTCGAAATAGCAGAACTTTTATCTACTATCAAGTGATACTATTATAATTTTGTTGTAATATCCTTTATTTGAATCACAGATACATAAAAATGACTGATTATGCCGATATGAAGGAATTCGAATAATTATTTTCGAATGTTAACTGAAAAATGTAGAATAGTTAGTATTCGTTTGGTTTCCAACTCTCATTGATTCATTGTAGAAAGGGTCAAAGGTGAAATAATTATTTGCCCACCCACATTCAAGTAAAATATTCTCAATTCTTTCTTCAAAATATGGCGTTTCATCAACTGTTTTTATCTTGTCATTGACCCATAAGGACGAAGTTCAACAGTCGTACATTTTCCATGTCTTGTTTTTCTACGCGTAAGAATTACATAACAAACTATCCATTATCATCTCAATTTAATTATCTAGTGCATGACTGTTCTATTTTTTATTTAGCTTAGTTTTTTTGTAAATTTATGTTCGAATAATCAGTTTCCTATCTCAGTCGAAAGACTTTTTCACCTTAAAATGTGAATAATGTGTTTCAATTAAAATTTTAATATAATACGTGAATTTCTGACAATAATGAGAATCTAGATACACATGTGAAAGGGTCATTGTCTGTTGAAATGTCGACAACGGGAGTGCTGAGGGTAAAAATTTTGCAATGTTGCTACCGTAAAGTATTTTAATTTTAATGTTTTAAAATTTCATACGCACTAAATTTACATAAATTTAAAATAAAATCGTTATTTACAAATTTGGTAAAATGTAGAAGGAGGAAATTTTAGTCATTTATCTTCGCACAAAACATATTGATGTCTATTAAAAAACTATAACACTGAATGCATCTCATATCTCGTTCAATATCTCCTTTGTGTAGTAGCAAACCCGTCCGCCAGTGGCTTCCTGCTCCTCGAAGGCGACACATAACAAAGTACATGGCCTTGCCTCCGATTTCCCTTTGCTGTGGGGCGTGGCGGACTAAACAGAGACGCGGCGGTCGCCAGCACTGCCTCGCCATCACGATTGATGACGTTCGTTCTGATTGCGGAGGGAAAATTAAAGAGGGCCGTGACTCGTCCTCCAACGCCCCCTGCAGCCGCGCTGCTCTCGATCCACGTGTTCAGCTGCGATTTTGTTTCTCTTCACAAACAGCTGCAGCGTTAATAACATTCAAAACATATGATAAGGTGTTATCCTAGTAAACAATATTTGAGTCAGAAGAGAAGGATATTTAGTGTACTATCAACACACAAAATTTCGCTACATTGAATATGCCATGACATTATAAATGAAACAGTCTTAAATTGTCCTCAATCGAGTGAAAAAAAAAATGTTAATTTCATCTCCAATGAAGTGACTTAGGAAGTTCAGTTATCATATTCTCAGGAAATAATTAATTAATTTGTCTGAGAATTGTGTTCGTATGTTTTTAATGTATTTAGTAGGAATGTGGGTGTCTCACAACCTGATACGAACAAAATATGAACACGAGAGGGGTGTGTAAATACTTAGGTTTTGCTTAAAAAGTAATTAGAGTCCTCCAATAATAGCTTTCTAGCAATAAAGAAACGAAAAATTTTGCCCTGGAGTTTTCGTTTTGTAGTATATTGATAAAATTATGATGTAATGCATGAATTGAACTGACGAAATGATAATCTAGATATAAATGTGGAAGGGTCATTGTATGTTGAAATATAGACAATATGATTAACAAGAGTAAAAATTTGGCAATGCTGTTACCATAAAGTATTTTAATCCTTATATTTTAAACCTTCGTACGTAACAAATTTTCATAAATTTAAAATAAAAGCGTTTATTCAAATTTGCGTACAAATGTGGAAGAAATCTCAAACGAGCAACTCATATTTATGGATGTCTCCATGAATTCAATAACTTCAACAGTTTCAACATAAGACATTTTCTACTCATACTTTTCTTTGTTAATACTATTACTTCTTTATTTCCAAGTATTCGCGTACAATGTTGCTGTTATTACACAAAAAAATTATTCATTCTAAAAAATTAATTTCTTTTTCATCTATCTTTTAACTTAGCTTCATTATTTCTTTGTGTGGTAGTTTCTACTGTGTACTCGATCAAAACATCATAATTCATTTGGTAAGTTTTGGTGACCCTGTCACGTTTCTGGAGAGTTCTGACGGACGATGTGTTCATCTGAGCTCCATCTTATAACCAATCTTTGGAGATTATTTACGGGAGATGAACCTTGCATCTTCAAAATTCCGTACCCATCAATGTTCTGTCGCATCAACCTTGCAACCCTAAGAGATGCGACAAAAACCCTTCTCTGCACCGGATGTTGAGAGCATGTCAAGCGTCGAAGGTCCAAAGACGAACACATGTGCTGAGGTCGAGTCACTCTGTCACATCCCGGCTGTAAATTGAAACGTTAAGTAGAAGACGTCGAGTGGAAATCCCGCACTTTCAGATGTTCCCATCGCTATGTCACGCTCTGGAGAAACCCAAGAAACATTTCGAAGCGACGAGCAGAAAAAAGTTGACGCTCGTCGCAGATGACGTATGAGGACGTGACACTCATTTGTTTCTCAAATGAAATATGAACGGGATGATATCACTCGAGTCGTAGAGAAGTTCTAGAATGGCTTCTTTATCTCAGGGCACCAAAGGTTAATTTGAAAATTTTGTTTCACAAATTACATTGCTCTGAGCTGGGTTGAAATAAATTGTTGAGTAAATGGACAGGAATATAGAAACTGATGAAAAATTATTATCAAATAAGAGAATCAAGTACATACAAAAATGATTACATACAAATGAAATTCAAATGAAGATGTCAAAATCACAACGAATGACACGTGAGATATTGATAATGTCAAAATATTGAAGAGAAAGTGAAATTTTCTAATTGGCAATGGTAGAAAGACATACTTAAATTCCAGAATTGGAGTTTGCTTAGCAAAATAGTAGTTCAATTTAGAAATCTACACGACATACCAAATATTCACAAGATGTAAAAAAGAAAATCTAACTTTTGCAGTAGATAAGTGGTATGGAAAATCCTTTTATTATGGTTCTCTATTTATGGACCGGTAAGGAGAGAACTTTTGATTAAATTTTGGGTACATCATTGTTTATCTCTTAGGTGGATTCAATATCGTACAGAAACAGAAGAAATATCTTGTTTTTGGAAATTATATGATGTAGCCATATAGAATGGACACAAAACAATAAAATTCAAAAGATGAAGAAAGAAATCGAAATATATACGAATAAATAATATTTGTAAACATTTTTTGATTCAGAGTGGTAAGTTTGATATCATGGATGCAATTTTTTACATACTTGTCAGAGGGATTATTTAATTGTGTTGTTTAGGTGTGCTGTATTAATTGTAGAATTTCATTGCACTCCCTAATTTACATTATCCTAATATTTAGTCCCGAAGGTTACGGCTATTATCGAATTATTGGCGATGTAATTAATAAATTTTGGCCAACTCATGATTTTCATTGTTGTACGTTATGTAGGGTGCTAACATTTCTTACTACAAGAGAGTAAGCTGTAAAATGGTATTGTCTGATATTGGTCGTCATAGATGTGTGATATTTATTCAAAGTTTGTATAAAGAAGCTTCTGATAATGCTTTAGAAGAGATTGCTGACATTAGTGTTGACAAGAGAATGCGATTGAAGGTTGTTTTTTTAATTAATACTGAGTTCCAACACTGTCTATTTTCTTTCTCATCTGTGAATCACTACGTGACTATCTTATAAATGACAACCTGGCGCTACAAAGCAATGCAGTAGATCCTTAATTTGTAAATTCTTATCTTCAACTAAATGAGTTAATACATGTACATTTTTTTCTCCTAAAATATATGTAAAAATAAATAACGTATCATAAAAATTAGACATGGGAGACAAATCAGCAATTGTAAAAAAGGTGAGTACATGAAAAAGATGAATGTTTAAGAAATGGAAAAATACATCCAATATGAGTTAACAAAAATAAAGAAAAATTAACAAAAAAAAGAAATACTAATTTTTAAAACGTCCAGCAATTGAAAGACAAAGACAAATAGTAAATTTCAAATCAAACGTGCTCACAGTTTTTGACTAATAATACAAATGAGTGACCGAACTTCGCTGGGATGGCTCACAAAATAGTCAGTCGTAATTTTTTTAAATATCGTTCCGATGTATCACCACACACATAATGATCTTGACAAAATGAATTTAAAAAATATTTTTTATAAAGGGATTCACACCACGGTTTGCTTACTCAGTTACTTTGCGTGTAATCATTAAGATAACGAATGATAATTCCATACGTAACTATTTTACTGATTAGGTAACTGTGCAGTTTACTTTACCCATATATGATTTTGTTGTGTCCGGGTTTAAGGAGTAATTCTTAAATTTTATGGAATTGCCACATTGTATTTACGCGTTAGAACACATACGGAGAGTAAATAGAAAATAATAACCATTTGTCTTAAATTGTGCTTGCCTCATTTATTCATACATTCGTAAACAACTGGAAAGTATCTATTCATAGTAATCCACAATATACCCTATTTATAATATTAGACATTACTATTAGACACATATTTAATCATGAGATAGCATGTGTTGACTACTTGGTGACTTCCGTGAGAGAGTATTCCTGTCCCTACGACACCGCTCAGCGGCGAACATTCTTCAGTTGAAAGATAGTAGTTTGCGTCTGATTGGTAATCACTTATTCTTAAGGTACTTGCTATCGAATTATAATGAACGACCGAATGTATAATGAACGTATAATGTATAATGAACGTCGGAAAAATAAATTAAGACCTCCTCAGATCATTACGATAATGGTGTGTAAGTGATCGATTTTTGTATATTCTATGACACAAATTAATCAACGTGTCCGAACCAAACTTGAATTTGGTTTGAGTACATTTGGAATAGGGACCCATTTCTGCAGACTCTTTGCAGACTCTTTCTGTCTCTGTAGATACGAAGGTGTTTACTCGCGTCCGCAGAATGATACTTTCGCACGTTGCCGCACACAACCGGGAAAGGAAGGTGAACTGGGGTCAACGTTGAAATAAAATACCCTACATGCATCGAGGATTAAAAGAAAAAAGGTTGGACTACAGCCGTATTATTTGGATTTTTTTTTTCTCGAAAAGGTAGTAGTTGAATTTTGTTTTTGAATTCTGTACTGAATTTTCTTTTTGAATTGATTTGCTCTAGGGACACATTTTAACTTAGAAGAAACTTACACTCCTCCTATTTCATTGCAAATTATTACTTTACATGAAATTGCTGGTTCGTATTTTGTTAGTCGAGTCAACTTTCATTCAATGTGATGTGTTGTTACTATGTTACGTCAAAAGTAGTCGTGTCAAATTCAAATGAATATTGTTTATTTCATGATGTTTTCGACTTGAATATATGCGGTAATTTCATTACCTTCCTAATAATAAGATAAAAGTTCGTCGAAATTTGTTCGTTGTATAGGGGTCAACGACTCATATACGAACGTGCTAGGTCCGGGTTTGATTCCCCGCCGAGAAAGTTATCTTTTGTGAACATTATCTGCCTAATTATACTTTCCTCGCGTGTTTAACATTTTAATCGTTATTATTAAAGAACTTTTTTTTTCAATTAAAGAGAAAACTTTAAGTCAATTGTCTCGTAAACTTCAATCAGTTTGGTGTGCTGTGGGTGACGAATCTGAGTTTTCAAATTCTTTACTAATGAGTAATGAGTAAAAAAAACACTCACATTGATATTCGAACTCCAGAACTTTAGCATACGACTCACGCTCATTATCACTAGACCAACAAACTCTCTGTGAAGAGAAGAAAGAGTTCGTGTTTTTAACAACGCTTGAATTAGACAGGGGTTACAATTGTTACACAAAGAAAAGAGACCATGTTATATAACATTTCCATTCCAAAATACATCTAATCTGTGATTTTCATTAAAATCGTTAGAACTGTTCTCGGGAAAATATTTGACACATACATAGGTGGATTCTCACCATTGGATTCTCACCATTGGTAAACCTCAAGAATCCAAAGGGTGTGTTTGTAGATATGTCATTTGAATGTTAATTTTAAAGGAGAATAGAAGATAGTGTGCATCTGATTTTTCTCATTGTATTTGGAATCTTCTACCCACACGAACGTCCTTAGTCGCGAATTCACATGCAATGACGGTGTATCCAGTGACGGCGAAGAGAAAGAGAGAGAGAGAGGGAGAGGGAGAAAGAGAGAAGTAGGAACTAAGAAAGAAAATTGTTGTTGTATTTCANTATTTGTTGTAATCTAAAACACGTTTTTTGTAATATTAATCTCGGATCACGATTTTATATGCTGCACGATTACAACCAGTGTTATATTGTAGATCATTGTATAATTAGAACATGTAATTTATTAGTTCCTTGAGTCTTTTAATGTGATTTATAACATGAGAAATAAAATTTTGTGTAATTAATTCATATTTTATACAAAAGTTTTCTATATTTATTTAATTTCTTTCTGCATATATTAAAAAAATTAAAGAATCACAAATTATATGAAATTACGTTAGACAATACACGTGAAGAAAGAGGGAAAGAAAGAAAGATAGAGAGAAAAAGTAAAACAACAATAGAGAAAAGTGAGAGAAAGAAAGAGTGAAAGAAAGAAAGAAAGAAAGAAAGAAGGAAAGAAAGAAATAGGAAGAAAGATAAAGAAAAGAACCTATGGTATTAATATGAATTAATATATTTCAATTTGATTGGAATAAATAAAAGGGATTTGTCCTTTTTTTATTTATTCATATCTGAAACGAGGTTTTCATATTATTGATCTCTGATTATTTTTTTAGGTTGCACGATTTCTACCAAATTGTTATTTCGTGGATAAATATGTCACTAGAAGATGTAATTTATTTGTTCCTTAAGTAGTTTTATATTATTTATAACTCGAGAATTAAACTTTTGTGTTATTAATTCATATTTGAGACAAACGTTTTCTACATTTAATTCCTTTTCACATATTTGCAAAACTTAAGAGAATCGCAAATTATTTGAAATTACTTTCGACAATACACATCACTTGTAGGCAATGAGATTTGATTTCTTTACTTCACTGTATAAATATAAGAAATTATAGGAATATTTATAAGTAATTTGTGATTCGAATTATACCAATTCCATACGATATCTTGCAATTATATTCAAATTATGTTAAAAACTGTATTTTATCACAGTATTACGCAAACGGTTTTTACAGATACTCTAATATCGTTTACATTGCCTATGAAGACCTTGCGAGACAACGAATCTCGAGATGTCGTTTAAATATAGAGAATGGAATTTATTGAAGTCAAGAATATACAGAATATTTTTGTTATAGAAATCCAAAATGTGTATAATAAAAAAATACAAAATACTCCTTTAATAGCGGTGTAATGAAACATTTTATCTTGTACGATGTCTTCCAAATATGGGCGCCGTTTCAAATAGACCTACGATTGGTCGAACGAAACTTCCCCTGGGGAAGCAAGAGGAGAGAGGCATTGCAAACTTAACAGAACCAAAACTGGTCAGAGCGTGGGACTTAGAAAAATAAATGGAACCTTTTATGTTATCAGTAGTGTACATATAGTTATTGCTCGCTTAATAGGTTAGGATTTGAATGCATAGTTGACACGTATGTAACGAAAAATTAGAAAATAGTATATAAATGAAACTCAGAGGAAACATGAAACCATACGGGGAGGAGTTGAAAGTTTATGATTTCATCAGCTAAAAAACTATTTTACCATCTTTCATTTCAAAACAAGGAGCTAATTGAAAACTTTTAGTTAATAAAATGTTTCTTCACCAGACGTTTCTCAGAAAAATTTTAAATTTTTTAAAAGGAGCAGGTAATTTTGCATAAGACGTCTTGTAATCCAGTCAGTTGAATTTTTCGTAACCTCAGGACTAATGATGTTCCTTTTATTCCAGATACTTTATGCATTGTTTTTTTACTTTTCTAAGCACATGTAATATTTTATACATGATAAACTTATCTATTTACTACACATCAAGTGACCTCATGGAAGGAATGAGAAGGAATCACATTACCTCCTAAAAGTGCTGTGTGTGACGTATGATTTTAAACATGCAATACATATGAAGTTAAATGTTAATTAATAACTTTATTTTGCCAATTAGTTTAAGTTCGAGAATGAATTTAAAAACACTTACACAATTAGCTGGAGCTAGTAACTTTTCTCACATTAACCTCTAAGCCAATAAGTAAATCTTTATAGTTGTCTTACATACAACAGTTATATAATTATTCGTGAGGTATAAAAATTGTTATTCTACATATATAAATAAATGTATTTGTGAGAGGTTAATTAGTCAAGAAACCATAAAAAACAAGCTCAACTAAATAGGTAGTAGACCACCACTTTTTATAAAATGAAGGACTAAATCAGTTTTTTAGGTTAATTTTTTTCGAAGGAAAATAATGTAATTTTGAATAATATGAAAAGGTTGATGTCAATAGTAGTTTTTTTTATTGGGAATATTCTCTATATTTTTACCAATAATTTGAAAATAAATGTTGGAATGAATTTGATTCAACGCAATTTTTTACGTAAGGTGGGAATCTGATTGTAGTACGAGTGTTAGTGACAGTGGGAGTGATGAGGGATAGCGATGAGAAGGGGTAGACAAAGTAAAAAAATATAAGGTGATGAGGATGGGGATAGTGAGTGCGTGCACAAGGTCGGAGTGAGTCATCCTCTGCGCCCTGTTCGAACCCTTCGTCCGGAAAGTAATAACGCAGCAGGAGGTTTCGAAGGGCGACCCCGCCCTCAACCCTTTGCTCGCGAACGAACGCTCACGAAAAGAACGAATGCGAAAAATTACGTCCTTCCTTCCCTTGAAAGCACTCAATGTTCTTGTTTGGCCAGAAGGAGGGGATGAGCAATAATCAATGGTACGCGGAACTTTGATTGGATGCAACATTTGTACCCGATCGAATAATGAAGAACAATACGAATGTTCTTTCTCCGTTGCTAAGAATTTCCCATCATTCATCATTTTTTCCCATCATTCCTTCATCTCCTGATTATTAGCAACCAATACAACAATTCTAATATTAATATTTTAAACCATTAGCAGAGCTCTAGAGTTTTTCTGGAGACATATTGATAAACCTACTAGTATTTTATTCGTTTTAAAAAAGGTCTTGAACATGTTTGATGATTGAGAGGTATATCACGGCACGCAATGCAAAACTTACGGCATCAGTCGGCGATCATTTACTACAGGAAGAGGGTTTACTTTACTCACAATTGTACAAAGTGTGAGCAGGAAGTAGATACCACAAATGGGTAAATTTCATCGGTTTTTTTCTTCAGTACCTTCAGTTATGTCATCGTCGCTAATACGTTATGTCATCGTACTGGACTTACGTTTCAGCATACAAAATATAAGGACCACTTTCGACCTACGCTTGTTGACCCTTGTTAGTGTCATCCCTTATTACCTTGGTAATTGAAGGACGTATAGTTTAAATGTTGACAATACTGTAACATCACACCTCAAGCTCTGATGCGATGTTAGTATTTTTTTGGTAGAAGCGGGATCCACATAAATACCAGAATCCCTATGGTAGTTTTTGTCGCTGCCACCAGCCCAGTTTCCCAGGCAATCAAACACACGTGTAATAACAATAAATAATGATTTATTACAAATTAACTAGAAATCTGAATTTACAACAGAGACAAACTCCCAAAATCATTAATACATTTAATACTCTGTTATTACACAAGTAATGCTATCGGAAAGCATTAATTACACTTGGATGAATTTAGTTGAAGACAACTAAATAGTAAAAACCCTCAGGTTATCTGAACCTTCAAAATTACAAGTTGTTTTCCCCAACAACTAACTGATACAAGTTACGACACTCGCAACTAGTAATGACTTCATTAAGACTACCGCAGCAGCCTAACGAACATCTGGTCCCCGTGACCAAGTCTAGTCCGGACACTTCTCCCGTGCCGACGGTCTTCTACTTCCCCGCGTAAAGAGACCCTGAGGCTCTTCACTCCACCCAATATATACAGTAGCAGAAGTCACGTGATCCGCAAATAACCATGCCTTCGCCACCACACCTTGCAAATATTCTTCTTGTTCAGCCCTTTGAATTCTAAGGACGCAGTCTGCCCCGCGAAGACGAACCGCCTTCGGTCCCAGCTTAGCGCACCTGTTTCCGAGTCTCATTGTTCTATTTCCGGCGACGCACTTCACTCATTACTTCGTAAAATTCTTCTTTTCTTTAGGTACACCTAAATTCCAGTGGACCTCGCATGGGTCAACGTCGCAGGCCGCATTCTCCGAAATCACCTTCCTAAGTGAAAGGTGTATGTTCAAACAATACCTCAATAACTGAAGAGGCTTAGGGTGGGTCCCAAGTTCGTCGCACTTCCGTCTTAACGCCGACCGGCCACTTTATTTAAACTTCTTAGCAGTATCCGTCTTGGAAAATGCAAAGAAATATTAATATTTCACAAATTGATGGAATGTCTTGGCGCCGATGTTACAAATACTATACCAGTCCCCATGTGATCCCGGTTAACCCGGATTTGCGAAAGCTAACAATTGTTTAGTCGCAATCTAATAAAATCTGTAAATCACCAGCTTCGTCAGATTACGACATAACAACATTGACAATAACAAATAATTCAATAGAAATTCTTGACCAAGTGTTATAACAGAGCTAGGAATTCTTGCGGTTTGGTCATATAAAATATCCATTAGATAGCTAACTCAAACTGTATTGATACAGCACCACGACATAATGCATTGTGGGATACTGATGTGTTTTGATGTTCTTTGTTTTGGTGTATGATGTGGTTTAAGAGAGCCCTGATAAAGACTTAATAAAAATTGAAGTATGCAATCCGATTGATGTTTTATATTGACAAATCTCAAGAATTCCTACCGTTAGTATTCATAATGTAGCAGCATCCTATGCTCAGAATGTATACTCAGAATACTGCTACATATTATCATGCTGTACCCAGAACATTATCACTCCATGTTTTGAACATGTAAACACGCGAAAGACATTCTGTGTTTACTTCAAGATGCAAGACAATCGAACGTGTTTTACTCCAAACGAGCAGCTGACCATAAGTACAGCATGCAAGACAAATGACCATTTGTTTACTTCAAAGAACAACAAATATCTACACGTTTCTAGATAAGAAATGAACGTTTGTTTAGGGATTCCTAAGTGGTCACTTGCGACGAATCGAGAATGTTATGAAAGTTAACAAGTGGTTTATATCCACCAATTGGTAGGTTACCAACACGAAATAAATTTGTTGATTTTGACCAGAAATCATTTTAACTAGATTCATACTCGAGAACTTACGCTGAGTAGACCTCTCTGTGAAAGTGAACCTGACCACCGCGTCAAACTTGGATCAACGTCCAGTCCACGGATTAACGGAGAAGAAAATTCCTCGCCATCCGGGCTCGGATTCCGTCCAGTGATTGAACTCTGTGAAGTGATACTTCAAGATTTGATAGGCCTTCAGATTCGTGTGTTTACTGCAGATTACTACTGCACCAAAAAAAATTGTACTTTCAGGAATTTGCTGACGATTTTTGACGTGCCCTGCTGTCGTTGGCGCCAGATAGTTTCTTCGTTCTTTGTTACACGTTTTATTTATACAAGCATTCAATTTCGCTTTATTTTTCACGTTGTATGTTATATGTTATTTCATTTCATAAGAAATAAAATTTGTCCATTTTCCTGATCTTATAACATATTTATTTTGAAAGGGGATTTCGTTGTGGAACAGTTCACGACCTGTGAAGTAACGAAATATCATCACCCCCGACAATAATAAAATTATGGGATAATTTTTATTAGTAAGTGAAACGATTTTGAAGATGTAATGTTCTTCACCAATGAAGGAAATTAAACCATTTTAAAATAATCGTTTTTATTACAAAGACACACAAGAAACTTTAGCGGACGAATGATCAGACTCGTCGGAGAACAAAAAAAAATGAAAATCCTGCTGATTGACAAGAAATCTATGTATATAAAGAATATAACAAGAATTTAAAAATCGAATATTCTCCGAGAATTAATGTATGTTGCATTATTTATTCTATGACAAAATAAATGGGTATTCGGTTGAGGTGTAAATGAATGAACTTTGTGAAAATATAGGCAATGATTGTACGGGTTTCTTCAACAAAACGTTAGGTTCTCCTTACAAAGTAAAATAAACTGTACTAAAGCCAGACTGGGGGTATGGTGCACAATTATGGGGTTGTGCTCAAGAAAGTCATATCGCAAGAACTTATGAGAACAAGTTGTCACGTAGCTCAGTGAATACCACATGATACATAATACCGATCTTCACAAAGACCCGACATCTGTAATGTGTCTAGTAAAGAGAAGAGCTTCGGTGCTTTGTATGAAGAGAGTCTGAGTCAGCATACGATCCCCGGAACCGTCTGATTAATTGATACTCGGAACTTGTTCTAGAATCCTTGGAAGATTAATGATAACTAAGCCCTGAGAGTGGGTGTAAACTACAGAATGCTATTTCATTTTCAGTAAGAGAGAAAAAGTGTGAATAGATAATTTGAAAATAAAATAAAGACACAGCAGGCTTCTTAGATAGTTTAGTATAGTGTAAGTAATTGAATGGTTAGTCTGGTTCAAACGTTTCTGAAAGACGCCAAGAAATAATGCGCTGTAAGAAAAATATTTCTACTGATAGTAATGTGAAAACAAAAGAATAAGAATCACCAGTGAAATACCTTTTGTGCAACAAGAATATCTCGCAGTCGGTGGAGAGGATACATTTGCTGTGTTGATCATGACATTATTTTCTTTGGACGACACCAAACCGCCAGAAAAAATCGGCGCTCCAGCATCGTTTCTTGTTTGTTAGCGTCCTGAACAGAAAAGGGAACAGGTAAGTCTGAGCTTCTGTCAAAAGCACTGAACCACTGATTCTATTAAGTGTTGGAGAAGTCTTAGTGTACAATGCCATATCTACGTCCTCTTTCAGCAATACAAACTAAAATTTGTTGAGCTCTGCGCATTTACGGACTTTCTCTTGTTTTACTACAAACATCTATCAAATTGTTTTGCCAAAATGAACGATATAATTTTAAGAATCCTCCTGTAGGAGTGAATAGTTAAAATTACTCATGTCGTTAACACTTTTTTTGTTCTTAAAATTGCCCGTGTTTATACTCAAATTATATTTTGCACCTGCCTATGCACAAAGTAGCCGTAATTTTATTTAAGACAATAATATCTCTCTGAGACCCATCCCATAAAGATGAAACAAGAAATATTCTTCCTCAATATTTGTTTATATTATGCTCATGGTCAACCTTACGTATAATCTATTTTCAAAACCGTGATTTTCCGATGCATTTTATTAAAATCTTTTAAAAATTTAAGAAATTCTAACAATCAATTTAAAGAAATCCTTGATTTTAAAAATTATCGAAATTGTGACTTCCTTCTATCCGAAAGAATAACGAATATTGAACCAAGGAAATGTTAGTATTAATTATTTTTGGAGCGCAATTAATGATACAGTAACGAACTAAGAGTACAAAATGCAAAACGACACATTGAGGTATAAGAAAATAGTAAGTGTTTTGTATTAGACTCGGGGAAATCACAAGGAACCATGGGGATAGAAATGCTGAGATTGCTAAACGTTTTATCATTTAATTATTGAATGAAGTAAATGGTTTTTTAACAAAAACCTCGCTTTCTATTTCCTTATTTATACAAAAAGAGTTATTCAAATTATAAGCTTAATTTACACCTCCCTTTTTAGAGTCAAAGGTAAAATTGTCAGTTCTCTTTCTTCAAAGACCACAGAGGAAAATGATTCATTGAAATTGAAACACCCTCGTTTTATAATGTCAAACAAACAGTGTTTCAAAATTCCCCGTAAGAGCATCTTTCTGCCGTTTTTGTCTCTAACCGAACCTTGCATGCTTAAGAGTGTGAGTACTGTGGGTTGCTTACCCAACAGAAAGAGCTTATTGAGAGAGTGCAATAGGGTCATAAACGTACCGTCGAACTTCGTAGAGTTCGTTCTGTTAGTAGAATCAATTTATTCGACGTGGCTCTAATACTTTAAAGGTGTTTGAACCTTATAATGATTATAAATAAGAATAATGAATAAAGAAGAATGTATTACTTATTACTTTCTTTATACATTATATAAATAATACATAAATATTTAAAATGTATATTGATAAAATTTTCCCTCGAAGGGCTTTATATTTACTGCTGCCTAGGGCCGCAAATTTTTTAAATCCACCTTTGGGTACCTGATTTATTGGGGTTCCTTCATGAAAAACTTCACATCGGTACACAATAAAACATAATTATGGCGACATGAATTGCGTCGCTAATACATATATCTAGGTGAAGTATCTCGATATAACAATGGCAAGATCGTGTAACGACGACAAGCACTAGGGGTTGGTTGATATTTTTCTCCTCATCAAAAGAAAAAAGAAAAAAAGAAAAGAAAATCATCCAGAGAATGAAGACGCATGAATCCCAAAAGAGAAGCCTCGATCTCTAGAAAGCATTGATGTGTATTACGAGTATGACATGGAGTGATTCATCGTGGAAAGAACCGAGCAAGACACCGCCATCAGACAAAAGAAGCAAGTAATGAACAAGTGAGCAGCGGATATTCGAGAGCTGAAGGGAAGGCAAGAGCTTCGTGTTGAAAAGATGTTTTGTGGAGAGTAGTGGTTCACAATCTCATTTGCATTCTTCAATAGACTTTGAGGGGGATGCATGTCCTTAAGGCACTGATTTTGTGAAGGGTAGTAAGGTGGCGATTTGTATTGACAACTTCGGAAGGAAGACTAACATAAGAAATATTTTCCACCGTGTCGATCTAGTTTAACAATCATGTTTCACACCACTAAAATTAAATCAGTCTTCTAACAGTTGCTGCTTCGTGGATAGGTTACTTGATTTTAATGAGCAGGATAAAACTACTTTTATTTTCTACTATAATTTCTCCCTCCTGCCTATGAGTTGATGCGTCTTCATTCTTTATTACTGCCCTCCATATTCGAACTTAACTTTTTGTCCCAATTTCATTGATGTTTTTATCCGTTAACATTTTCGTTCATTTACTTCTCGACCCAATTTTGAAGCTCCTGAGTTGAATTCTTTACAATATTTTAGCAGTGTGTTTGAAAGCCTTACTATAATTATTTCTTCTGCATAGGACAGGTGTTGATATAATCGATCGTAAAAATGTATTTATGGCATTTAAACTTATTACTTGCCCTTATAACCTTTTGCCTTGATTACACGTAGAGTACAGTAACGAGACAGTAAAAAGGCACTAGGCCGAGAGAGTGACGTGGGCGAGTGTGGGCACTCGGTCTAGGAAATAGAATAATAGAATAGGGTCCGAGTAACTGTCTCACGTCTCTGCTAGGCCGAGCGCTCGGTCGGGCACTAGATGATGTGATCGTACTCACAGAGCACTAAGCCACGAGCATTGCCTCGCCACTCTACTCGTTACATGTAATCAAGGGATCAGACTGATTGAAATAATATTGACTTAGTGGGTCCATTTTACATAATCCATTGTTAACAGATAAATGTTATTAAATGACATTCCTCAACAATACATATATTTCTTCCGTGTACCCTACACGTGGAGAAGATATGTGATAACTTTCGGTCAGGTCAAAATGGCCACGTCGCCATTTCACCAGAAGAAATATATGCATAACGAACCGTAACACGTAGGTACGTGTGAAACCTGTAATCAAGTGCACACAGCATTGTGTGCCGCCTGGTTCACTTATCTCCTGTATGGGGATGTGTCTCAGGTTTTCCGGGGTTTCGGTCTGCGAGGAAATAGTGTACAGTTGTGGAAGGCGAACGGGTCGTGTAGGGGTTTACACTTCTGCGATCAATGCGGGAGTCTCAGGTTCGCTTCCCGGTTCGTCGCCATTTTCACCTGACCGAATGTTGTCTCATTCCGAAACAATATTCAAGCAAAAAGAAAAGGAAACAAAAAATGTTGTTTTATTAAATATCAGATAGTTTAAATCATGTTTTTAAGCATGGTTTTAGTTAGAGTGATTTAAACCAATAAACCCTCTTATTCCCTTAAATTTCTTTCGGTTTTTCTGTTATCATTATCTAACATATTTCCTAAAGAAATTTATCATGTGTAAATATCAGTGCTCTCACGTTACTTTGTGTGTTTGCTGCATTTCCCCAGACCTCAATCACTCCATCGATCGGTTCTTTTAATCCTTTATATGGGTTCTCTATTAGATGTTTACTGAATAACGTTTTTTTAAAAAAAAAAAATTCTAGCTGACAGTTTCATTTAGTTACAGCTACATACTTTGTCATAGTAATAATAAAATAATATTTTTTTACACCTGACGACGACTTCAACATGAAGTCAAAACGACGTGTATTTCATAACACAAAATACATGGCGCTCGACCATCATAATGTCGTAAGTCTTAAATCATTTATTTATTTTTCTTATCATAATATTTCTGAATGTTAATGATAAGACCTACATGTGTCAATTACAATTTCCTTGACCAATGACCTTTAACTACTACATATTTATTATTATCTCTATTGCTTAATACCTAGTCGTCCTCCTCTGCTAACTCTGTTATCGTTAATCTTATTTATTGGAAAGTCATCACTACTGTCTTATGATCTTTATGAGCATACTCCAGATCTTTACTTGCACCTGAATGAAAAACATTTATCTCCAATATTGCTCTTCGCAGATCATGTTTCCTTAATATTTGCCTCGTCATCTCACTTTTCTAACCGGTTTTTCGGTTCTCTCTAAGGTTTCGTATTTGGTTAGTCCCTTTCCATCAAAATGTGATTAATTGGAGGGAAGCCTCGTGGTCTCAGCTTCGCCACAGGTAGTAAAAACCAGTTAGGAGATTAAAAGTTTATAAGTCTGTAATATTCTTCGATTTTAATTAGGCAGTAACATTAATATTTTATTGACGTGCTGTGAGAAAAATATTTCTCAATGAGATGTGGAACATGATCAGTTTTGAGTAGTTAATTTTGATTTTCGCCTACGAAGTAATTATTTTCCCATTACTGTGTCTCTTTTCTGTTACGATAATTTTCACTCCTTTCAATAAAGATCTCGATTTACTTTCCATCTTTTTCTCCCTACTGTAACACATTTTTTACGAGTCTGCTCGACTGCAAGTATCAATTCAAGAAAAAAATTATTGATGAAAATGTTGATGGATTGTGTAGAGTATTACACATTTGTAATGAAACGCATCATATAAATTCGGATTGCCAATTTCTCCCAACTTTAAACTACGCATACGGCCGTAATCGAGTGCTAAAATTATCACGAGATAAAACTGATCAAAATAGTTCCTCCCTACGATAAACACAAGTATACTGGAACCACCTCATTTTATCGACAATAGATATAGTTATATCTTGTACAACAAATAATAAAAAAGTGGCACAAAAAAATTAAAATTACCGTGCACGTAAAACTGAAGTAAAAAATGAAAACAGAATCAAGTTACAGTTCTCATTACAATATTAGAAAACGGTGTAATTAATATATCTTGCAAGTTTAGTATTAATTGCCTTTAAAATAATAATTAAATTACACTAATGAGTTATCTTGCAAACACACGTAGTAATTTTTTGTACTTTTACTGTATTTCATTTCCGACGTGACATTGAAGCCCACCCCCACAACCTGGTTTAGTGTGATATAATACTATACCTTTAAGTATTGTAATACCAAGTTTTTGACCTATTTGTTTCCATTTTCTACGTTTCACTATTACTTACCATTACTTTCGATTTCATACATATTACCAGATACCACAACTACCACAAATATTTAGTTTAATGAGTTAAAAGAAATTATTTTCATAGAATTTTAATACTACGAAGTTTTTACTGATAAATAAGATTTTCACTAACAAATTTTAAGTAAAATATTCTAGGTCATGCAAAAAGACCTTGGCTGATCCATTCATCTCTCTTTTAATTTAAAGGAAGATTTATGTAGATAAATAAATGTAGTGTCAAAAAAGAAGTTACAAATTGCATATGACCACGCGGAGGACTTATTTACTCTCCGGAAGCAAGCAAGGGATCATCCCATGAATTCCGATCGAGGGCCCAGAGGCAGAGAAGGAGTTAACATTTCAGCGCTCTTCTAAGATAAGAATAAAAATGGTTTGCAACGTGTTATAATATTAACAGAATAACAACAAATTCGAATTTAATGAAACAAAAATTTTTTCGCAAGTACGTATTATTATAAATTATAGAATATCGGAAAGTATTGTTTATGAATCGTAACTATTAAAATAACAATTAAAAACGTAACTATTAAAATTCGGGATGTATTATTTCAATAGACGCCGTCCCTAGGCATGAGACTAGAGAGCCTGTAGAGAAAATCCACCTTTACCCGAAGATAAATCGGAGAAAAATCCGGACCAAGATGTGGCTACAGAATTAATTCATTGATTAATTAATTATATTCACTAAATTTTATCGTGATAAGCGTCTGTGTAAAGGAAAACTGATACAAATATGTTTTTCTCTTTATTGTTTTCTTGGACGAGAGAGGCCGTAGCTGGAAAGATACAAAACCCCTTTCACTCACTGTCCACCTTTGAAGCAGCCCTCCGCCCATTCGCCGTTCATCGTGTGCGACGAAGAGAAATGTCCCGACCGCTGCATCGCACGCAGACGCTACGAACAAACAGACGACGAGCGATGCGCGTCAGTGAGGTTGACAGGAACAGCGAGTGGGAGGAAACCAGCACCTCTGCGATTGGTGAATGTTCGCTTACGTCACTTACGGGGCTTTTCATAAAAGAGTACACAAATCAACGTGTACCACCTTTGCGGTGAGAACAAGTTTGCAACGAATGTAGAAAAAAACGCTAAATATACTTCAATATTTTGGGGTTTCTTCTATTGTACTTGTCTAAAACCCCTACGAGTAGTGGGGTTTCTTTCCCGGTCCAGATTTTTCTGCAGTTCTTCTTTATGGTAGAGGCAGGTTTTTTGTACAGGCTCTCTAGACTCTTTCTCAGGAGTGGCGTCTATTGAAATAATTAATCTCGAATTTAGATTTAGTTTAATAGTTACGATTTATAAACAATATTTTCTGAATAGTCTATTGTTTAATATAATAAGTACTTGTAAAATAACGTTTTTGTATTTTATTAAATGCAAATTTGTTGGTGCTCTTTTACGTTACAAAACATACTGAATTACTTTTATTCTTATCTTAGGAGTGTGCTGAAACCCGCCTCTGTCTTAGGAACCTTATAAGAATTGACGAGATGGTCTCTTGCTTGCTTCCGGAGAGTAAATTAGTTTATTGTCCTCCACGTGGTTATACGCAGTTTGTAACTGCTTTTTTGACAATAGATGTATTTATTTGTTTATATACATAAAAATTCCTTTCTATTGAGAAAATATCAGTGGAAAGAATTGTTCCCTCTCGTAAAGAAATCTTGGAAAATGGGATTAGAGGTAGATTTCTGTCCAGATAAAATACTTTGTGAACGCCGGAGTACTCCTCAAGGACAACGTCAATCTATGTTCCGCAACACTCCGCTTTCCAAAGGGATCAGGGATAGTCTCTAGGCATTACATCTATTTAGAGAATTCAAATTAATCAGAACGAGTCTCATTACATGAAGACCGAAGAACTAACAAAATAAAAATAATTAACAATATTATAAAAAAATATTCTCTTTGCTTTGTCACCAGCAGGAGGTATTCTTCTGGTGATGGAGATGAAGTTTATGAAGACAATGCCAGACGTAGAGATATTAAGACTGCTAAGGTAGAGTTGTATATTTTAAGTGAGATAAGCTCGCAAATTCATAGAACAGGAATAAATCATAAATTTGTCTTTTTAAGAAAATCATTAAACACATACAGTAAAATTTTAATATTAATATCGATACACATTACAAATGAAGTGTTCTCATTGATTTAAAAATATAATGAAATTGTCCTCTTTTTCCACATTTAATTCCAGTCGATTGAAAACTATAAACTTCAAAGAATTAATATTAAATTGTAGAAAGTTCACAAAAAACATAGAACCATATTAGATTAACAATTTTGGAACTTTTTAGATATAGGGTTTCAGCCAGCTAAAATAATAGTTACCAAACTATTTCCTCCGCGGTAGGTAACGGAAAAAAATAATTATAAACTAATATTGCGTTCGAATAAATTTATAAAACATAATTATTTTTTCATTTAATTGGTAATATAATACAATTTAAGGATAAAAATATTTTAAAACATTCGTTTTCTTTATCCATTTAAATATTTGAGTATTCATAAACATCTTCGGTATTATACACTGATAGCACGACAAATTTTCTGTCAGCTCTGTCACAGCCAGATTCCCGATAAAAATGACTACAAAATACATTGATAAATTGGTCAATAAAAATATATTAAGGTTCTTGAAGTACTTTATGGATGGATTCTAAAAAATGTTTCGTAGTCGATGCTTTTTTTTCGTTGTTTGGAGAGAATGTGAACTTATGCACTCGATTGAATAAATGCAGTATAATAAGAAACTTTACTACATATTCCAACACAACACAGCTTTTTTCTTCTTCTTTCAAATTTGAGTGATAACTGTATTTCTCACCTTATGAGTTCCTGCAGAATCTTGCAACTGATGCATGTAGACGTAGGAGCTAAGACGAGTAAAGCACTGGATTATACTATGCTATTTTATTTCAGTGCAATGAAGTGCATGCGATGTAGTAGAAAACATTGAAAATATGTTGCCGAATAGCTGAAGAACGTTTCCGCCGTGCGCTCAGTCCCCTTGCTCTTGGTTAGCTAAGTAACACAGTTTAATTTTGAGCATCGCAAGCGAAGGATGTAATATCGCGCAAGCGTTCCAATACCTGAGTCCGTAAGACCTGAAAATACAGGTGGAATGAGATTCACCTTGCCTGTTCATTTTAGCATGGAATATCTATAAACACTCGATGTAAACGAAACAATCTGTTCGATGGCCTATATTGCACATTTCCACTGCGTGGTACTAAAAATTCCACATTACGTTTTATCGAAAGAGACTTATAATATTCACATCGGAGGATATCCTCCATAATATGCAAAGCAGATCAGACCCGAACACACCGCTGATGCATATTAATGAAAAACATTTTTCTCCGTTTTCGCCAGCCTGCTAGCGCATAATCGCGCATTCAAATTCCCTCCGCCGGAACCCGGTCTTCGGTTGGCTGTGGGATGAAGCGCCGCACCGGCCGGCCACCGCTGCAGAAAACGTCCTGCCACCGCCGGATGGACACTCCGCCACTGCGGAACGGACAGAAAACCGGAACACTACCAAGTGCACGTGTCCGGCGGATGCACGAAGTCACTGAGCAGTGACGCAGCTCTCACGCGCTGCAGGATGCTGCGGCGGTGGTATTAGCGATGCATGTGGTTCAGTCATATCTTATACTAGCCGACCCCGTCAGGTTTAGCACGGAAGTTTTTGTTACAACGCAGTTAACCCTTTGTTATAATTTAGAGTACATAAAAATAGCACGTGTGCATTAAGAAAATTGTAATGATGACTTACTGTTCGTAAGATTTAGGGAAACTTTTTTAAAAAACCTATTTTACCCGAATCATATATTTTAATCGAAATTTCGAGAAACCCATTCTTATTAAATCTACAAGAGAAAAATAAAATCCCGTTAAAATTTCAAGTTCCTATTTACAGATATGTATAATATTATTTTTGACTATGCATTGAGTGAGCGAGCGAACGATGATGGTCGATTTTCGAATTTGTGAAGACTTAAGTATACATTAAGAAAGCAGTTTACTTAACAAAAAGGCTATGACACTTCATAGAAAACCACAATTTCGTTACTTTTTACCGTTCCGAATAAGGAAAACTTTTAAAGATAACTTATTCCAGATTTCTCATTTGGTACTAGTTTCTCTCTAGATGCTAGATTAAAAAATTCGCAAATGATCTTGAATCAATATTGAAATCTATATTGTTTTACTTTGAACTTTTTAATACGTGCAATGATTTGCAGCAAAATAATTGGACGTGTTATTCGTGCAAAATTTATGATTAATGAATCGTTCAATATATTTTCATTAGTACATTTCTTGATTAAATTCGTTATCAGATTGCATTATGTGGCACACTCCAGCTTTAACCATGAAATACAATGTACGTACAATTGAATTATATGGTCTTGGCAAGTAGATGATCGCTACTCGAACATAATGAGGCAACTACATTAAAAAATTGCAGTTACAAATGGAAAGTTTATAACGTTTTGGACAGTTGCACAAAATCATGAATTAGTCTCGACATTTATTATTGATTAATATAACTAACCACAAGGGACAGTGGTTAGCACTACCTAAACATTTTAAGTAATTTTCATCGACTCTGTCACTAATAAAAAACTTGGTGATATTTGGATAGGTTTAATTTTTTGGGAATAGGATAGATTTTGGGTATTGCATAGTCACTTATAATCAAGAATGGTAAGTCCTATATTTGATGAATGTATTTGGTCATAATATTCATAATTCTTATAATGAAATGGAAACACGCTTCACTCTAGGAAATGTACTTTCTTTATTATGTTGTTTAAACATAATGAATTACTAGAGAAGAGAGAAGATTTACTTATTTTCAATTTAATATATCTATACGCATTTCATGTGTCAAATTTCATATATCTATTTAAATTTCATATATCTATACTTTCTTTCTTATGTTGTTCAAACTTAATTAATTACTAGAGAAGATATACATATATTTTTAATTTCATATATCTATACGCAAGTAAAGGGCTCTAATGACCTTGACGTTTGCAAGTCCTGAAACCCCAAGGGAAAAAAAAGGAGACAAATGAAAATCATGTTTTCTCCCAATCTTCAACAGAATTCTCATTTTAACCAAAATATCAGCTTCATTATGCAGAATAAATTAATTAATTTCAATCCTGACACGAAAATATAAAAAGTTTCTAAAGACGACAATCTGATATTCACTGAAATGCATTACACTCACTACAACCATGATTTTCGAATTCCTGTGCCTTAAAAACGCTTTAATTGATTTTTTCTAGTTAAATACATCAAATAATCTTTATTGTAGCTAAATATTCACGGAAACACAAAAATCCTGATGAAATCTATAAAAGTCTGAAAATATCAGAAAGAATAGTACTTCGTGTATTTGAGTAGTTTTGATTTGAGGTTGTGGATAAAAATATATTGTATGGTACTGATGTTACATAAACAACTTAAGGTTTGCATTTTTGTTTTGTCGATCTCTCATACCTTTTCTACTCCTGCAATATGTGGAAACACAAAAGAGCAGTTTTGCCGCACCAACGATAACAACCACAACAGAAGTTTATCCAAAAAATTGTTTATACCATATACAGAATCAGCAAAACAAGATCTTTAAGAATCATTGACACAAAATTTAAAATATATAATATTCAACTGATGATAATAGTATTACTATTGTTCAGTTATTTCTTTTTTGGTCGCTTCCTAGCCATATAAACTATAGAAATTTCTGTGTTTATGCGAAGGTTGAACCATAAGTCATGACAACTTTTTTTCTAAAAAAACAGGGGACAACACGAAAATTCAAGATGTGCGCTTCAAAGAGTGTGACATTAGCTTATGCGAGACCTTCCAGCAGGTCTGAGTGTCAAATACCGATCTGTCTCGTGCAGGGCGTCCAGTTCCCATAGACAAAGATATACGGATTATGGCAATCGAACAGTGTTAAAAGTGTGAAAAGGCGCTGGACTGAAGAAGAATTGCAAGAGTATACAGGAATACCAGCAGAAACAGTGCGTCGCATTTTATACGTATCCAGCGCCTGCCCCATCGCAGATAACGATCAGTGACCCTGTGCGACTATTTCGAAGGTTTTTAATCAGTGAAAACTTGTCTTTTGAACTTCGTCTTGTAAAATTTGTACCATAATAAGATAATGTTCGTAAGCACATTCCTGTGTTCTGTCTCTTTTCAACAAGACTCCTGCATTCAGACTTCATCTTTAAACCGCATTTTTCTTGCAATTATACACTACGTAACAAAATTTGAACGAGATTTTGTTTATATGACTTTTTAGTATTTATTGCTTATTTGTGATACTGATTATGAACACATAAGTAGTTTTTCTTAAGTGTCGATATTTTGGGTGTAATATTTAATTTTCTTAAGACTACATATTTATATAAAAGTACATATTTATATAAAAGTACATATTTATATAAAAGTACATATTTATATAAAAGTACATTAACTATTACATATAGAATGCAACTAGAGTCACACAGAAGTAATACAACATATAAGACGTCAAGCATTGTGTAACATCAGCACCAGTTCAGTCTATCAATTTGTGAAATATTAACATTTTCACGCATTTTGCTAGCCGGACATTCCTAAGAAGATTACGGGTCGGGCCTGGCGCCGCCAAATAAGGAAAAGTGACCGCCACTAAGTCTTCCCTTTCATTTTGTTGTTTCCATGTACTTCGGAAAATTGAGTAGGAATGCCTTAAATAAAGAATGTTAATATGCTATAAATGGAATACTCCACCGGATGCTGAAATAATGGCCATCTCGAGAAGGACGCTGGCGGATGTCGTCAACCGCTCGTCATATCGGTAAAGATACAGTGTTATCAGAAGCTGAGGGGTGACCAAGATGATTTGGAGTGCTCATTGCGGTAGCGAAGGCGTGGTCACGTGACCTCCGCTTCCGTATATATTGGGAGGATTGAAGAGTCTCGAAGACTTTCAGACTTTCAGATTTCGACTGCGTGTTCGGAAGTACGCGGGTTACAGGATGTGGCCTGGCTAGTTTTGGTCGTCAGACCTTTTAAGAATTGCTGCGGTAATTCAATTACATTGCTATTAGGTGCGAATGACGTAACTTGTAACAGTTAGTTATTTCTGCGACTTGTAAATTTTGGAGATTCCGATGATCTAGATAGATTTCCGAAATTAATTGATAACACCAGTATTCATATCTGTGTGTAATTGTTGCTTTCAGATAGCAATAACTCTGTAATAACAAATTCAAGCTTGTATTTATGATTTGAGAGTTCGTTCAAATTTGTAAATACGCAGATTTCAATTTAACTTGTATTAAAGGAATATTTTATTGTTATTACACGAGTGTTTAATTGCTTGGGAAACCAAGCTGGTGGCAGCGAACTCTACCATAAGGGTTGTGGTATTTACGGTTGAATCCCGCTTCTACCCAAAAAATACCCACACCGCAACTGGGCTTGTGGTGTGGTGTAACACATTGGTTGGATTAAGTGTAAAAATATTGAATAATATTCAATATTCATGCAACAATAGTTTCATTCCAAAATTATATTACAAGAGTTTATCCTCTCATGTTCTTCTGACTCTTTTGCACATACTAAACCTCCAAGTACATAGTCTCCAAGCATAGCGTTCTTCCAACGACCCTGATACCTTCTTTCCTTGCAGGAAATGTCTTGATAAGAGTCTTCGCCATGTTCCTCCGTTCTGGCTTCAAAATTTGGCCTACGGAACAATATGAAAAAGCAAATAGTACATTTTCCGTGACAATCTACAACCAAGTACATAGTAGCTGAGAATTTGACACAAGAGTTTCTATGTACTATTATATTCTAACTTCTATTGTTACCACAAAACGGTTGCAATATTCTTCTTCAAGCATCCCAAGCATTTCGTCAAGAGTCAGTTTAGTTCCACCAATTCCACTGAAATTCCATCGTTTAGTTTTACTTCAGTTGGCTTAGGGAACATTTGTCTATGAGACTCAGAGCCTCACTATTGTCTAAATTTTTGATGAATTGTACCCCTCACAGAATTTTGTACTGCACACAATTTTATTTTTCATTTGTTAACATACATTTGTCATTTGTGAACGTCCACAAACTATAACAAAACATGTATGCTGTCATTTTTCACTTTCTGGGTTTTGACTTTTTCAATTAAAAGACAACAACTTTACTTTTAACAATAATTACATTTTTCTTTTTTCAATATCATCTATATTTACAGACTAACGGAAGACATTTAAAATCGTTATATATGGTTGACTTTATTTAAAGAAGTCGATATATTGAAACCTTTCACCTTGATACTTAAAATTTGGGAACACCATGTTACAACCACCTACGGGTAATCTTGAAAATTACAATTCCTAGAAAAAGCGAAAAATTTGAAAGGATTCAAAAACCATCAAAATATTGAAAAGTGTAGACTTGTGAGAAAAACTGATGACATATTTGTGTTAAGCAGGTTGCATTTATAAACTTAAAAAAAAGGACAAATAATTTTTTGTTACGTAGTGCTATGTTCGATGCAGTTCGACACGGCTATAGTTGAAGTTGAAGAGTTGTGCATGAAATCAAGGGAATAGGGAAAAAAACACGAAAAGTGTAGAAATTGAAATACAGAAATCTAAAAGAAATTGAAATTGCTTGCAAAGTATGAAGTGAAGGGGGATGGGTGTTGGATGAGTGGATGCATCCGTGTGCGCACGTGACAAACGAACGCTGGTCACTGCACGGAAGCCGTCGGGTTCATTACCCCGCTCGTAAATCCGCTTCAGTTCGAATTAAAATGCCCGTAATTCGTCATAAATGCGATGGTAGGGCGGAGCGAACGCCATTGTGCGGGTGTGAAAAATCACCCGCGTCGGCTGCCAGCAGCGTTGTCAGTGGCAGGGATAGAAGGCGGGCCATGTGACGGCATTGATGGGCAGAACAGATGGCTCGATGGTGAGCTGGGTGCGGGAGGCGAAAATGAAATTAGTCAGGATGCCAATCCATATGAAGATAAATAGAAAAATCACTTTCATTTGGTGAACCAACATCAAAAGTCCCCATCAAATATGGATTTTATAAAACTCAATACCTCAAGTTATTATAGGTATTGAGAAAATATGTAACAATATGAGGTATTATATAGTCTAATACTCATGAATAAAAACTAAAACTTCTCTAAAATCTGACACAACTCAAACTAAATTAAAGAATTAAAGCATAGGACACTCTTGTCGATATTCTTAAGACATTTTATTGAATTCATTAATTTTTTACTTTGAAAAATCATCATACAGGACTTAAAATATACGTCAGAATTGTCTTGTAATTGTTTAGGAAGGTAAACATTAGCTCGTAATATAACACATTATTTTTTATTTTGAATTTTTTGCGTCTAGTACAGTACTATACAGACTTATTTAAAACACGCCGAAGTATCAGTCAGAGCCTTGTAACAAATAATTTGGTCTTACAACGCAATGAGAAAATAAGATGTAAAATATAACAAGAAAAAAGGCAAAAATAATTATACCCAATTATTTCCAAAAAACACGTAGTTTTAGAAAAATTCAACTTCCGTCTTTAACATCTAACAAACCACATTTCATATTTCACTCGCAAAGTCATACTATTTGCAAACGAAAGCTTAGGACACTTCCCCGGACTCGGTTGGTCCCTCCATCCCATGAACACACCGCTGGTCTCTCTGGGTTTGAGCTCTTAGCATTGAATTTGTATACACTAAGATGTAAATCTTTATGCTCTTTGTCACCTATGGAACACGAGAAAATGGAAACGGTTGGTCCTATCCTTCTTAATTTTATCGTAATTTTATTGAATTTGGACTCATTTTAATCCCGTTTAATATAGAATACAAATATTAGACTACATTGTAATGATAATAAAACGTTGAAAATAAAAAGTAACGTTGTCAATTATTTGGGTCGAGTAAGTGATTAAGAGCTGAACACTGGACAAGCCAAGCGGTGAACTCACTAGGGATGGAGGGACCGTCAGAGTTTGGGGAAGTGTCCTAAGCTGCTAGACTCTACTTTTGTTTGCAAATAGTATCGGATGTTGTGATGCGTACAAGAAAGGTGTGGCTTATGACTTACGATAAACTTACAGAATTTGAATATTTCAATATTATATACTTTCTCTTTTTAAATAACAGAGCCGATGTGGAAAGTGGATATGGGCATCATAAAATAAGTATTTATTTTTATCAAAAGTTTCTGATTAAGAAAAAAGTTTTTTCGATTTTGAGTAGCTTAGATATTTAGAATTACATTTGTCACACTCATGCTGTAAAAAAGCAAGATTGGAAATATTCCTACCGATTTGAACTAGAAGATAAAAAGTGCAGTCCATGTAATAGTTTTTCAAAATTTAAGAAATTATGTACTCTTCTATTTAAGTAGAAGACGTATGATTAACTTAGTGACACAAGAACAACAAAGGTATCAAACAACGATTCTGAGACATGCTGCATTGAAACACGCCATTAATTCTTTTAGAACGTCCCGTACGGGTTTAATCTACTAAGTGAGATGAAAGTGGAACAGTGCAATGGTTGACACGCGGAGAAAGGGGAAGAGTGGTTTTGGACATAGAAGACAAAGCCTTATGTTCGGAACTTCAAATACATTATTGTGTTAGACAACCCACTTAGTCATGGACGACCCATGTACTTTAGGATCTCACCAAAGAGACCTCACACGAAATGAGATTCGTTCATAACGTTATTTCATGAATTTTACAGCTGTGTCCTCCACAGGCATTAGTCTGGCCCCGTAATGATCCTGTCGCTTCGCTACAATTTTTCCCATGTGACCTCAATATCCGGTTCGCAGCTGATACTCTACACGCAATTAAGCCGTGTATCGTTAAAGCGCTGTTGCGTAGTTTTGATGGGTGATTACGTATGAGGCGCAGGGAAGCTCGTTCAGTTGTTTAGCTTCATCAGCACTTCGTCCAGTGAGCAGCAAAAGACCCAATTCATGCGTAGCGAGTTTATACAGTGGAATCAAAGGTTCTGACATTGCAGCTTTCACTTGATTTTCCTCTCTGTTGCAACAGACCTTTCACAAGGAATGGGTCTGAAATAGACCCATCAATGGTAACTCTCAATATCGTCCTTTGTATTTACAGATACAAAGCAGTATAAACGCATTCTTACTTTAAATAAAATAAGTTATTAGGTTAGCTGTGTATCCAAATTACTTAAATCTGGACGTTTCGGTGGACAACAACCGCACGCTCTCAAAGGGAACATTTTATGAACTTGCCGCGATAAATACTCTGACTTCAGAAGCTTTACATGTGATTTTATCAGCTGCGACATAGTATTTACAGTTTTCCTTCATTCTTGCAGAGATATAACATTATACAGTGTTCACTTGGCGAACGTTTGACAAAACACAATCACTCCGCGCGTGCTTACAGCGACATTAGCTTTATAATCTCGTGCTATCGGTGTTTGACTCACGGACAGTGGAGGGCGCAAGCGTGTAACACGTAGTGAGGTTAAGGCCGATCTAGTTTTGATTCTTCGGCGAGACGGAACACCTCGGGACGGAGCCTCAAATCTAACTGATTTTAGCTTGTGACAATATTATTTATTACACCTTGGTATGTTGATGCTAGCAACTGTCAATAACGTCAAAAAATCACATCCGATAAAAACGAACGCTTCTTCAAGAACCTTCTAGATAATGATAACATTGCGTTATTGACCGTGTCTTAGTATTAGTGAGACAAGGGAACTGTACTAGGCAAGTTTTTTCAATGCACGCGCTAAGAGAAATTAACATGTCACGAAAATCACCTGCTACGTAGTCGCCACAAACTTATGATACATATGGTAACTTAACAACAAAGATATGTAGATGACCAAAATTCTCACTATCGAGACCTCTATAGACTTCGTTGAATTCATTATTTAAGGTTGCTGCTTTTGATATTTCTTGAATTGCACCTAGTCAACTTTTAGATAATTCGTCAGTCGCACATATCGTCATGATTCTAGGGCTAGTTACAGTAACTCTAAAAAGCTGGATTTTGACGTTGTCCTCATGCAATAGTGGATTCTACGGACAAAAGAAAAAAAAATGTTTATTCTATTTTTAATCCCTCAAATCGGATGAATGTACAAATGACCTGGTTAACTTACTCAATGTTTACAACTGTGAGTCGGCCCATGGGGTCGTATAATATCTCGGAGTGGGTCTATCACTGACAGACAGGAGTACAACGTTGTCACTTTCCGTAAAAACTGCGATGTCCTCGAAAAATCCAAGTGCAAAGTAATAACGGCTATGTATAAGTACATTTTCTATAGAATCGGAAGGACACTTGATTATTGATGTCGTTTATGCAAAAAAGAATAACTCAAAGATATAAATAACTCAAAAATACTTCAGACACTTCAAATTCACAACTGGTCACAGTGCGAAACACTCGGTGTTTCGGCGGTGAAGAGAAAAAGGTGTAACTCGAGGCGGTGGAGAGAAGAAGGTGTAACTCACTTTTTTTTAAAATTTTGAGTTAATGACATATCTGTATTCATCATAAAACCAAGAAAGAAAATCTACGTACCAAAAAGGATACGTAATTTGTACATGTACATAATTTGTACATGTAAAATAAATCTTTTGTGTTAAATTACAAACATTTTGACATTCTATTAGTATTATAACTCGCAGCTAACTTTTTATCTTATCTAGGAACTTTTGCTGAAATTTTTGAATCCGCCTCTGTCTTAGGGCACTTGATCGGAATTGATGGGATGGTCCCTTGCTTGCTTCCGGAGAATAAATTATTTTATTGTCCTCCACGTGGTCATACGCAGTTTGTACTGTTTTTTGACAATAAATTTATTATTAT
>NNCF01126639.1:526221-539361 GCA_002313205.1 Laupala kohalensis | reverse complement strand
TTTTTTTTTTTTTTTGGGGGGGGGGCTTTAGGGCTTGCCAACATCTGGGTTGTTAGAACTGTATCTTAAATGATACTACTACCCATATCGACTGATTCTTTACTATCCAACTGATTTTTAATATCTTTCTAGAAACGGATAAAACTGTTACGCCGATATATTAAATCGATTTGGTTCAATAAACAAGAATGATCTTTCAAAACCAAGATTTCTCAACTTTAGAATAACTTTTAACGTCTTGCATGTGCTTTGATATCTTTGAAGTATTTACCTATCCACTCAATCTTCATATCATTTATTCATATCTATCATTTCAGTCTCATTGTAGATCATGTTTTCTACCTTTATATTAATAATAATAATAATAATGATATATTTATTATCAAAAACAGTACAAACTGCGTATGACCACGTGGAGGACAATAAACTAATTTACTCTCCGGAAGCAAGCAAGGGACCAGCCCATCAATTCCGATCAAGGGCCCTAAGGCGGAGGCGGATTCAAAAATTTCAGCAAAAGTTCCTAGATAAGATAAAATGTTAGCTGCGAGTTATAATACTAATAGAATGTCAATATGTTTGTAATTACATAAATCCATCTCATAGTTGTTCCGCGTCTTGTCTACTCCGTTCTGTCCAACTTATCCACAAATTTACTTTGACTAACTCCGTGACTGCATCCGTCGCCCACTTTTATCTCGTACGTGTTCGCATCTTACGTCGGCTACATCTGCCACCCTCATCGTTGACGGCGTCGTCGTCGGCTCCTCCCCCCACCAACTCACCGAACGACGCACCGCCGCTATCGGCGCCCGACGGCGTCGCTGTCGCCTTCCAGGGTCGCCGTCGCGCAAACGCCCAGGGAGCTGTTATCGCCGGTGACAGCGCCGTCGGTTGGTTCTTGACACGCCCACTGGCAGTGCCACCTCCGTCGATTGCCCTGTCATTTGTTCACGAGTGGAACGAAATTCGAAGGCATGTTAGGAAGCCCTAGAGTGGAAATCCGATCTTTCGAAATAGGGAAACCCTTTGAATATTCCAAGATACAGTAAAAAACTAATTGTTTTCTTGCGATAGAAAATTGTCCTAACATGTTTTCTTTTTGGGAGCACTATTTCTCGTAAATATTTCTAAAATTTGGACAAATGTCTGAAGCAAAGCAATGCATTTTCCACTCAAATTATGTACTCATCACGTATTAATCATTTAAATATACTATAAAATATTAAATGTGTTTAATTTTTTTAGGTATTATAAATAAGTCTTTTTTAGGAGTAAAAAAGAATATAGACAAGCTAGTAGCTTTGGGACTTTCATAGAAAGACGATGAAAGTAGAGGATGAGTGAATTTGGCAAACAAAGGAGAAACATTCGAGATAAAAAGATTTTTAGTGGAAAAGAGAAAAAGGAAGGGACGAAATAACATGCCAAGTTTAATGAAGAAAATGGAGGTATAGTAGTGTTTAATTACAAGGAAAGTATATTTACTAAATTTTTAATTACGTCAATTCAAAACATCAACTGAGTCAAGACTATTAAAGAACACAGGGTTTTACAAAATTGTTTTGGGACTTAATGGAACATTAATTGTCGTATAAACGTTAATGTGTTTAGGAACTAAAAATGCGAAGAGATACAATATAAGTCTGTTTCCAAGAGAGAAATATTTATACTGACGACATATTTAGGCTTATTTTAAAGGAGTAAAATTAGCATTAAATGGATTTTCTTTATTGGGTGTAAAATGAAAAGATCATCCCTCGCACAAATATTTAATCTTCATAAAACCTTGTTTTTAAGTTAATGAAAAATAATATAAAATACCTAAAGAATAATGAATGTTAAATAGGTAGTTTCAAAACAAAATAATTGTAATATATTCAATGAATAATTATAATTATTTGAGTATTTTTTCATATATGTATTGGGATTTTTTAATTTATATTGCGAGACTAATAATACTGGTTTCATTTATAAATATTACAACGTCACAACTAAAACCAACAATATTTTGTTGATATTTATTATTTTCTATCCAAATGTTAGTTTCTTGACAATCTGCAAACATCAATGATTCTCTTATCTCTTATGGAACGTACATTCCAATGATTCGAATTTCTTTATTCGGTACTGAAATGAAATAGGACAATAAACCTGTTTTCTTTTTAAATTTTACTTTCAGCATTGAAGGTATTCTATCCGTCAGAGCGACTAGGATAAAGTACTTTTCCCTAAATATTTCAAATGATAGTTTGAACCCTATTCATCCCTATCCTGTGGCGATGAATTTTCTTAGCCTTTTGTTTCTTAGTCAAAATTTTGAATTATTTGACTTTAAATTACTACTATGGGCTTATATGGAGAAACTTTCGCGGGCTTATGTTGTTTTTATATACCGGTTTAACATAGCGAAAAAAAACTATCAAAACATAACAAATTAAATAGAAACCCATTGACGTTAAGATTTTCATACCTTACGGAGCAATACAAGAATAAATCAAAAAAAATCTGCGGAAAATTCTGTTTTAACGGAAATAGCAGCCGCGTTACGTGGTTGAAGACAATGGGACCCCTGTCAAGAAAGAGTTAAACGACATTCTAAATATGTTATCAGTAAAAATCAGTAGAGTGGATTATTAACTAAATAAAATTCGTGAATATTTCCAAGTTTCGTGAATAGATGACCACTTTACTTCAGTGATAACGGGCGTAGTAGCTTCAGTGATCGGTACCACTTAAATAGATAAAACCCAGTAAAATATATTCCACAACTAAAAAATTAGTGGTTCACCCAGATACCTTGATGTTGCGGCTCAGCTTGGAGTCCCTTGCTGAAGTTGATAACGATGACTTGCCCCACGGGGTTAACGACTTTCGGTGTGTAAGTGCGTCCAGGAAATGCGTTACTGCTTTCTTTGCGCTGTTTTCACCGTCCGGATTCATCGCTCTCATAAGTTTGAGTCTGCGCAGCAAAGTTCTTTAGATATGCGTCATATAAACTTGGCCAACCTATGAGATTTAACAATCATGATTATACCGAAATTGTGCACAAACTAAATCTCGCTAGTGTAAAATCGTCACATAATTACAATGATCCACTACTCATGCGACGCGTATTATATAGAGACATGGAATGCAATTAACTTGGGGACTTGTCTTTTCGACGTACTCCAAATTATAACTTCTGAAATCCCAGATCTCTCTTAGGGCACTGTACTAAAACATACGTCTAGCAATAGATTAAAAAGTGCTTGAAATTTAATCTCTCTAAATTTGAGAGAATGTGCGAGATTGGCTGAATGTAAACTTGTGTTGAGGTTCATTACGGTACTCTACTTATTAACACATATAATTCTTTTGTAAAATATTGTAAATTGCGTGAATTAATTTCTGTACCTCTTTGGTTTTATTATTTTCTGTATCGCATGTATAACCCTTGATTCTTCAAGGGCAGCCTTTTAACAACAGTAAAGAGGAATAATTAAGTGAGAGTAATAAGATTTGTTGGAAGAAGAAAATGAAGAAAACGAGAAAGGAGATTGAGAGTAGCAAATGAAGAATACGTAAAAGGAAGAAGATTCAAGAAATCTTTAATATGAGGTTCCCGTGACGCCGAGGGTCGGTTGACAGGGCGCTAAACGATTGTGATCAAGCGATCGAGCGGAAGTGGTTCGATGGGGCTTCCGCCGCAATTTAGCGTTCTCGTCGATGGGTGGGGGGAGGGGGCACGGGAAAGGATGGCTCATCAACAAGAGCTGGGATAGGGCTTCTCTTGGTTTTTCTGCCATGTTCAGCTTCTCAGAATGAATTTCAGTCATGTCATTTTCATATAAGTCAAGAGTTTTGATGTACAGTTTTGAATTATTTGTTTGTAAATGTATTATAAACACAATCATCAACTACATGGCCAATTCAAATTCTAAAAATTAATAATTCGTTGCAAAACAAAGTCATATTGATATTTACAATACAACTACTATAAGGGTACACCGAAATAAGAATATTAAAGTATTAAGTATAAGGCGAATCTTGATGATTTTCGGGAAGAATTAAAACATCAAACACATGCCGACGTTTCGCCCTTATTCTAAGCACGTTTTCGAAAAAAATTAATAACTCATTATATTTTGCATGTAGAAGTTTTATATTATTAAATGTTGTCACAAACAAAACCTTGATCGCTCTCTGAATAAGAATTATTTTTGTCACTCGTAGTTTATTTTTATAAAAAAATAATGAGTTCAGCGTATTGGCAAAAACCGGAAAAGTATCACGCTTTTTGAATTAATTCAGTGAAAAAAAAATTAAATTCATTCAAAAATTCAAATTTTTCACTTAAACATATGTAAAACAAAATTACAAATTCATTGGTGGTAACTAAGCTTTTCTGCGATTTTATTGTTGCTCTCTACTGCTATTAGAAGTCAGCGGTCTATAAAAAATCCGACAGTTGTGCCAGAGTCTACAAATTGCGGAGCTCCACCGTCCGCGAACCCCTTGGGCACCTACGGAGCCTGTTGTGGGATAGTTTGACATTTTTGACCCTACATGTACCCCTTGGGACGTACTGAGTACCTGCGATGTAGCTCACGTCAAATTTATCCTTTTCTTCTCATAAATTCAAAAATAAATTCAGTTTTCATTATAAATGAAAGACTTGTTTGAATATTGGTCCGGTATGTGAATCTATACCATTCGATGGATCTGCATGCACCTTAGTGGTTTCGTCTGCAACGCTCTTGAAGGGTCTGAACGACTCTTAAAAAATGTATCCGTCCCTCGCGACCGGAAATAAAAAATCGAGATATATTTTTGAGAGTCCTATGATCTTACAGAGGAAGAACGAAACAGACAAGGCGACTTGTAAATTAACTTGGAAAATTAACATTGAGTGTTAATGTGAGGTTGTGAAATATTTGGATATTAGAGATTATTTTATATAAATGCTAGTAAAAGTATTTCTTTAATAAACTTTTTAAATAGGATAAAATGAAGACGACCAAAATATAGAGAACCATATTAAAAACAACTATCTCCTAATAAAATTCTCTGTCACTTTCCAGTGCGGATTGAGAAACGTATATGAGAAAGTATGTGCAATGGTTTCGCACCACTAGTTTACCTTACTAGTACATATTTGTAAAAAATGTTTAATTTTGGATTCTGTGCAAAATTCTGAGAAAAGTGTTACCTAACAACGACCATTTTTAAGCACTCTATATTGATGTGGACAACAGCAGTGTTATCTTCGTACAAAATGGAAGGACAGCGATCGCTTGTAAATCTATGAAACGGCCGGGAAAACCATCCAAATTCCTTGGCAACAATGAGTAAGTTAATAAGCTTACTACGAAGATGTAATTGTCATTCACTAATATTATAAAGAAGAAAGTGTGAGTCTAGGTTTGTATTAAACCAAGAGTCGATTGATAAAAAGTTATGGAGGGAAAAAATTATTATTATTTACCTGTTAATACAGAGAATAACGTAGAGTAGTGTAGAGGATGAAAAAAATTATCAATCGAAATTTTTTTACAGGTTCATTAAAACACAAGTGATGCAGTACATTTGTATGTATAGTTCGCAAGTAAAGATCTGGCAATGCGGTTTTCACTCAAATAAGTTTGTGACATGAGCCTAATCATTTGCCGGATTCTAATAATTCCTAGCTTTTTTTAACTGTAGATTTATTTGATTTGTTTTTTCAAAACAATTTTATTTTCTTTTAAAGATTTTTCCAAAACCCGTAAAAAGACGTACTACAGAAAGATAAAAACATTTATTGAATTTGAACGAATTACAACAAAAGCGTTACTATAGAATTTACTTCTAACATATGCACGTGCTTTCAATTTTATTTTTACTTGTACACAAATGGCACTTCACATGAAGGTCAAAGTACAATTTTCAATATTTTTCAAAAACCGGTTTAACGATTTTGCAATTTCTTTTCGCTTTTTGCAACAATTAAATTTCTGTACGTAAAGTAGAATTAGTATGCATTACATCCACATTAGCGGTATGTCGCTTGAAAGTTTGGTATAGACGCAGTAAAATAATTTCTATCTGCTACATTTACGCATTTGTTCTAATAATAAGCAGTGTAAATGAGCCCAGCAGACATAGAATATACTGTCAGTAAACTCAAATGAATGATATGATAATGATAAAATACATAGGACAGAAAACGCACTGCTAATACGAAAATACATAAATTTCTTTCTACAACGAAATTACTTTTCACAACATTTTTAGGATGTTTATAAGACCGATATGTCGCTATTTGTTTTCAAATATTATTCTGAATGTTTATTTTTCTCTCAAATTTCAAATATAAGACAATAATAAGTTCATCTAGCGACTTTGAGCATGAACAGAGCACTGGAAGACGACAAAAATATAGAGGACCCCTTTGCCAGAAATGACACTTTCACCATAGAACTTTTTCACTCTATGCTGCAGACGGAGAATGCCGACGGGATCGAAAGAACAAGAGGTGACCAAGGGAGGTCAGAAAAGAGAAAGGAAGGAGCATGGGTGTTCGCCAAACACATACTTACCAGATGTAAGTCCCCTGAGGGGAGTATCATTCGAATTTCTTTTGACAGACAATAATTTTTCTATTTATAATTTAACTTCGTGTAACCCGAACAGGCGGAGGTCCCAATTAGTCCGGATTAGCGTGATACTACTTTATCTGAAAAGGCAACTATTATGACAACAAAAATAATTACTTTTGCTTAAAAACCAATAGAAGTTTAAACATAAAAGAAGGATCAGATAAATCCCAGAGAATTATTCAAAGACAGAGTTAACTAAGGAAAATATTTGAGTAAGGGTGTAACAAAATACTAATAAAACTTTATTTTTTATTTTTAACGTAATCCTCTTTGTCATTCCTGTTTGTCATACCTTTATTATATAATTAAAGATTACCTAAGAGCAATTTAAGCTTCGATTTCAATTGTGATTATTTGTTTTTGTTTTTTGTCTGCGGATATTTCTCATAATTTCGTTTACACGAAGAGCATTTTGAAGCTCCGTATTATCCACGCAAACCTCCTTACGGTATTTAACATTTAAAACTGTTAGATCGTGTGTTCATGCGTTTTCTCGCTTCGAATGATATCACGCGTCAAGATTTAGAACATGACTTGAGTTGACTAACGTTAAATTTAATGTGTACTTTAAATCAAATTATAAAAGAAATCGTACAGAGTTAAAATGTGCAGAAAGAAATATTTCTTTTTCCGAACGGAGGACTATTACAAATTTTGACAGAACAACGCAACTTCCACAAATATCTGACAAAAATGAAAATTAAAGACAACGACATTTGTATCTGTAGAAAAGATATTTACAGCGGTTACCGTAGATAAAATGAGACATGAGTGCAAGTATTGCTTTAAAAAAATTCTCATATCAATGACATTTTTCATTAAAATTAATGAAAAGGTAAAAGTGGATCGCAAACTTATGGTGCATAAGTGGAGCTGCTTAAGGAACCATGTTGACAGGTGAAACACGAAACCTTGTTTCTTTTACCTGCACGTTCTTCGCTCCATTTGGCAGTAGATAATACTCTTACACCAACACGAGCTTTTCAAGTTCTAGAGTGAAATCTGAAACGATTTCATAGGCATTATTCGGAGATTCCTATGACTCATATCTCTGTCGCCCCTTCCGAGAACTCAAAATATACATGGACTCCCATCATGATGCAAAACAGGCGGTTGATCAATTAGGGAAGAGGAACACAATAGAGAATGTCACAATATTGGGTTAATTTGTAGCGAAGGTTTGGACGTAAACAGTTTATGGTTCGTATGTCTCATTCATTATTGTTAATCTAGTGTAATCAGCCGAAACTCATTAATTAATTTCATGACCCATTAATGATATATGTTGTTACAGACATATAATGCCTCTATAACAATATTCTATAATATATTAATTTTAAAATAATACATCTTTTTCTGAGTGTTGATGCGATGAAAATGATTTTGTATATAACAAATAATATTTAAAAAGTTTGGCTTCTTCATTATGCAATCAATTTCTTTCACTGATTCTGGGAGCATCTATAGACTTACCTGTCAAAATATAACGCAAAAGTGTTTGCTTGGAATTACCTAATATAAGTGTTACGCTGTTTGTAATAACATTTAACTTCGGTTTTCTAGTACGACTTAAGGATTAGATTTTTTAATTAATACATTTTATTGTCAAAAAAGTAGTTACAATGACCACGTGGGGAATAATAAACTAAGTTATTCTCCGGAAACAAACAATGGATCTTTCCATCAATTCCGATCAAGTGCCCAAGGACAATGACGGATTTAATTCACAGAGATAATACTTTAGGGTACATTAGGAGCATAGCATTCATCTATTTATCTATTTTCTTTAACGATAGAATAATAGAAAACAAGGGTGCATATCTTAAAATAAAATAAAAAGTGTTTGTATTGGGTGTTAGTTTAAAATATACATTGTTTTCGCAATGGAACTAAGTGTATTTCTATCAATAAGATGCTTTAAGTATCTGAGGGAGGAGGAAGAAGAAGAATATATTGTAGAAATACTCGTTATGAATGGATGTTACTGAGTGATAACACGAAAGGTCTAGGAATGTTACACAGTTTATTTACGGAGAAAGACATTTCTTTCTGAAATATTGAAATTCTGTGTTATAAATTGTTTAATAAAGATTTTTGAATTTTTACTTCATTGTATTATTGAAGAGAAAGAGATACGAAAGAGCTTCATGATATAAGAGAAAGATATTTCTCTTATAATTATATAAGAGAAAGATATACGAAAGAGCTTCATGATATGCAATATACTTGAAAGTAAAGAAAAAATGTTTGTCGCAAAAAAATCAACTTTTTGATGCTTTATGACTAGATATTAGGCAAGTCAGATAGCAATATAGTTAGAATATACATAAAAATTAAAAAGAAAAAATATTAAAATTTTTGAGGATATATTTATTTCTATTGGGGTTTTAACTGTTTCTTCTAATATATTTCTGATCTTGGGGTTTTAACACTCTTTAAAGAAAAATGGTATTTTATTTGTACTTTTGAAAGATACCAATTACAATGATTCAAAATAGACCTTAGCTCGATTTTCAAAGGTGTTAAAATGAAATTCAATATAAAGGTAGTAAAATATAATTTTGTTTCTTACAATATTGCATTAAATAATTACTTAGCATGTACAGTTACTTCCTCTCCTACAAATCACTATGAATTAATTTATTCTCTAATATTCACATTTCGTAAATTACTCTAAGAAGAATTACTGACAGAAAACATCTGATGAAACCAATAAGAAAATTTATGGTGAAAATATGTGTTATCATAAAGAAATGTTTCGGTAAGTTAGTGAATATGGTTTAATTTCTAACAATATGACCTGTGAGTTCTTCCAGCGGGATGAGCTCATATGATAATGATATAATGAGAATGTGACCGGAACATAACCTAATTCCCTTTATTTTCCTTTCTACGTATCAAACATTACTGGAACTTCATTTCTTTCTCTCCCTCTTCTCCCTCTTTCGCCTCGCCACACCCAAGCGGATCCCCGCCACCCCTCGGTTTGCATTGTCCTGCTCTACCTTGTCTCCACAGGACGACGCGGCTTCCGCAGGTCTCCACCGCACGGACAATAGAGCGTCTCGACGTGCCGTTAATTTAGGAAATAATGGGCCGATTGTGGCGACGACGGCGGCCTTTCGTCGATTGACGCTCCTGCGGTCGCCGCGTCGCCGCCATCGCTAACACAATGCTTCACTCGGGAGCGTCGACGACAACGCCGCTCTCGGCTTAGAACCCAACTACCACAGAGTGTTACCTAGTCATCGCCAGCGTTTTCGGAATTTCTTATCGCCATACAAGTACGTACGTGTTTATCTTTAAAACAATCACGAGTTTATCAATACTGAAAAGTTGAGCAAGGAGTTGCCCAAAAACACTAACTTGCTCTCCCTTCTTCTAGAAGATCTAATATCATACTAAATATACCCGTTTTGGCCAAATCACCATCTTCACAAACCTTAATATGCGTATATCCCGAAAGTTTTAGTTCCTTATGTGCGTAACTTAATGAAGCAAATTACACAAATAATCTATCTTACTGTAGAGCATTTAAATATGTGTTGATGATTTCCTATTTTTCATCTTCTACTCTTTCCTCTTTAAGATAACAGCATCAAAAATATATTTAAAAAGCTACTTGTATCATTTATTTAAAAAGGTGTCAATTGACAATGTATCTGAAAATGCTGGAATAAACAATATTCATTGGGAATTGTTCGTCAGTTACATGATGTTGAGCAATATCTTCACGACTGTTCTGATGTCCTATTTTTAACGTGAAAGCTAAATATGACAATCAATGATACTCGCCTATAACTAACAGAAGGGCATAATACGAGTATATGCCATATTACCCAGGCAAAAATACGTTTGCTAAAAGTGCATGTTCATATTATCGTACATCAAGTTAGTTCCAATCAGAAATAACAATATGCTTACTAGTATATGCTCATGCCCAAATCCTGCCGCGTGAGAGCATTCGAAGAGAGGAAACACATGAACAAACAATCTACTTGTTTTAAATGTTCAATGCTGTTAGGAGGTTTGCGTATCTACTGCAAAAATGGAGCTTCAAAATAGTCTTATTGTAAATGAGATGCAAAGAAAAATCCGCAGAAAAAAGAAAACAAATAAATCGCTATTCAAGTCGTACGTGGCGCTCGCAAAATCTTTAATTATTTGTTAAAGATAAGCGTAGTTTGTCATTGAGGAATATCACCTGTAATATAACTCCTGAAAGACTAACGTTAAAACTGAAATAAAACTTTTATTAGTATTTTGTTACACCCTTACTCAAATATTTTCCTTAGTTAACTCTGTCTTTGAATAATTCTCTGGGATTTATCTGATCCTTCTTTTATGTTTAAACTTCTATTGGTTTTTAAGCAAAAGTAATTATTTTTGTTGTCATAATAGTTGCCTTTTCAGATAAAGTAGTATCACGCTAATCCGGACTAATTGGGACCTCCGCCTGTTCGGGTTACACGAAGTTAAATTATAAATAGAAAAATTATTGTCTGTCAAAAGAAATTCGAATTATTCTATAATATTTATGTCTGTTCGTGTGTATTTGTGTAATATTTAAATGTAATTTTAAGTGTAATTTAATTGTATTCAGAAACAAGATTTTTATGGAAATATTCGTTTTGGTGATTCCTGATTCTTAAAAAGTGGTTTTTGGCATTATGTCCGTCTGTCTGTCTGTGCACAACGATTCTGAGTTAACGGATGAATCAATTTATTTCGCATTTCGTTTTCACGGTAGAATTTATTTGTTGTCGAAGCACGTGCTCCTTTTTTTTTACTTTAAAATAAAGGGTTCACATGAAGGTCAAAGTACTGTTTTGAATGTTTCTTAAACGGCTCCATTGATTTTGCTTAAATTCTTTGTATGTACAATTAGTATGCATTACATTCGTATTAGCGTTCTTTCCCTTGAAAGTTTGGTATAGACACAGCAAAATCATTTCTGTCTGCTACACTTACGCATTAGTTTACTGTTTCAAGAAGCTTGAATGATATTTAGCAGCGTAAATGGACCACATAGAATACAATTTTTGTAAAATGAAATATATATGATAATGATAAAATACATAGGAGATTATATAATATGTTTTTTGGCGTGTTATAAATAATATTTTTGGCGCGTGGTTTGAATGTGTCCAATCCCGTGTTTCCAAAGAACATAGTGATCTAGATATTTCATATGCTTACATATTTATCTTAGATTGAGAACATATATGTACTTTTCCGTTTTTTTATTTCTTTGATAATATAAAGTTTTGATAACTTTTATTTATTACATTCGATATTTATGCTGTGGGAGAGTACGTATCAGATGTCTCAACTGACAGTTTTTGATGATTGTAGAGGGGACAATCTGTGGGAACGGTGTGTGACAGATATATTTAGTGGTTATTGTTACTTGATACGTGAGCTGATGGTTTTTCGTATTAACACAAAATGGTGTTTAAAGTAATATCTGAAAGGTAAGAGGATTTTTTGGTTTGGATGATATTTTTAATGAAAAGAAATTTTCTCGTGTCTAATGTAGGATAATATGTATATTTCATTGTTTCGATACAGGTTCCAACGTTTTAAAAAACTTTAATTGAATGAAAAATTTTAACTCATAGAACAAACTTAAATCAGAAATTTTTATGTATAGAAAGCGGTAACAATTATGCATAAAAAGCCGTACAAAATAAAGGTTGAATATTGAAATTCGACCAATGTCATCTCCTAAATGTAGATGATCATGTATCCGATTTCTTTTTACTATAATTAAAGATTATATAAGAATATATATTGTGAGTGATTTGAACTCGCATGGATAATATCTCAAGAATGTGTTTATCATTTAAAATATATTTTATATGTTTCCTAGCCATTCTCCTCAAAAGACAAACGACAGGTTATGCAAATTGGAGACGGTTTTAATGTCAGTCGTAGTTAAAATATTTTTATAATATACGAATATATTACATAAAGACCAAAATTAAAGGGACGACGTCAAAAGTAACAGTTCAATTGAAGAATTTTTATCACTCAGATGCAGAAACGTATATGAGAATGTATCCGCAATGGTTTTACACCACTAGTTTCAACGTGCTAGTAAGTCCTTGAGTTCGTTGCTTTCTTGCCACGCCTAATCCAAAAGTACCGAACTCTAAGTGACAGTCACGTGTTCTAGGTAATGTTAATGAACGTATTGCGGGGAAAAGCATGGTGGCTTCCCGGGCGGCTGTGTGTTTGCCGAACAAAATTCTATAAAAGCGGAATAATTTGTGTATAAGGCATATTATGACGTCAAAGAATGTTTACTTAAAGTTTTCCTAACTGACCCCATAGCTTCTAGAATGTATGAAATTAATCTCATATATATGTCCTCTGTTCTTTTATTTGATACCCGTACAGGATAGTTGGTGGGCTTCTTATTCCCACTTTCTAGTCCGAATGCCAAGGACAAATTAAAAGCTCGTTTTTTTTTTTTTTTTTTTTTTTTTTTTTTTTTTTTTTTTTTTTTTTTTTTTTT